>VZTO01002266.1:0-50235 GCA_013400615.1 Syrrhaptes paradoxus
AATTTTTTATGTCAGCTTTCTTTCCATCTTTATTTTGATTTAAGTACTGATCACTTGGAATCAAGGGCATTTTTTAATAATTGGGGGACAATTCTTTTCATTACTTTTTCAAATGCTTTCACAAGTATAATAACACAAAAATCTATGAAATGAGCTTTCAAGGATAATTGCAGGTTCCTTCATATTTCTAGTTACGCATATTGTGAAAAGAGAAAACATAAGAGCTACTGTACTCTGACCACTGATTTTTGTCTTACTTGTCCGTATTTTTGTATGTTTTGCATCTCCTTGAAAGAAGAGAGAAAAATGAAAAAGTGACTGAGGGATTTTATTTTGACTGTCCTTTCTCACTATGCAATCTCTTTAGAAGGGGAATGCTATTGATTAAACTTTCTTTGCTTAAAAATTCAAGTGAAAATATGAGTGTAACAGCGATAATAGGTTTTAGTTAGTTAAATGTCAAGTGTTTGACAGTGACAGACTCTAGCAACTGATTGTATTACATCTATTAAGATATATAGTCCTTAGACATTGTACTTTTTTGTTCTAGATACTGCTTTTGCAAAAAACAAGGATGATGGAAAATGGTACTACTTTGATGACAGTAGTGTGTCCACTGCATGTGAGGACCAAATAGTGGCAAGTACCTTTTGTGTTTCTAAAATTGGGACTGTTGATGTTTTCTTCTTGAAGAAAGAAAAATGAAGAGTAAATAATGAACCTTGCAGTAAATTTATAGGTAGTAGTTTGTGTTCTTTCAAAGGACAGTACAAACCAAAAATGTTTTGCTCTGACATGCAAAAATAGCACATGAAAGCTTTCCATGTCTTTGTAATTTTTACCTTGTAGACTTGGAAGCAAAAAAAACAGATGGATAACTTGGATTGTAGATGTTTTATCTGGAGCCTCATGAGCGTATTGCACTTCCTTCTTTTACAGTCCAAAGCAGCATATGTGCTCTTCTACCAGAGACAGGACACAATCAGTGGAACTGGTTTTTTCCCTCTTGACCGGGAAACTAAACAAGGTGCTTCAGCTGCCACAGGCATCCCACTAGAAAGTGATGAAGACAGCAATGAAAATGATAATGATATAGAAAATGAAAATTGTATGCACACTAACTAATGGAAGAACTAGAAGCCATAAAAGAGACTTTCCTACCGGGGATCCCTATTGAAAGAGTGAAATTGCCCACCAAATTAAGAATAAAAATCTGAGATGGGGAATTTCAGATAACAGAATGTAAATCTTTATTACATTTTAACATGTGCAGTACTTGAAGTGAAACAATAAAAACTTTAACAGAAATTGTCTCTAATGCATTTACAGTCTTGTATTCACAAGCTATATATAGGAAATCACAAATAAACCCCTTTTAAGTTTTCTGCTGCTCTTCTGATGGATTATGTTTTCTTTTGTTTTGGATGTGAGCTGATACCTAAATTGTTAAATCTGTGGACTTCTGACATTTATTTTCTTAGTACTGCAAGAATACTACTGCCAAGTCTAGTTTCTGGATGAATATATACATGTTCCCTAGGCTGTCACACAGACTACCAGTAAAAATGTCATAAATATATAAGCAGTAGTTTTCTTGAAACAGGAAGTTTTTGTTTCTCCCTAAAAAGATTTGCTTTTTTTTTTTTTTAATTCGGCCACAATAGAAGAAATAGCTTGAAAAGGTGTTTTAACCTTTTGTGATATAGTTGAGCATCCAGAATATTATGTTCATTTTACTGCTGCTGTGGAACAGGTTCTGGATTTCATGCTGCATTAACAAAAAGGTTTTCAATTAAATGTAAGTATCCTTTGTTGCTTGTTGGAATCTACTCTGCAGACATAATTCCTGTTATCTTGCTTATAAGACATGCATAATTTTAATCTGGTGTCAGTCCAAAATTTAAAATTGTGCTGTAAGTTTTCTCTCCCCGGTTTTTGTAGTTTGACAGCTTGCAAACTACTCTGTAATAGGGTCAGAGTTGATAGTATTCTGTATCCATAGTAATGACTGTGTATTGGGCTTAGATGAGAATTTTTTCAATATACCCTGCCTTTAAATTGTTAATGAACAAAATGTCTTTATAGGTAGGCCTATTAATTTTCTTTGTGTGTTCCTGATGGAATTCACCATAGCCTTACAGCATATCTGAAAAGGTAACTCATTATAAGAGAATTGGCGTTTGCATGTTCAAGTCAGAACCTGTACAGTATATAAGGCATACAAACTTCGAATTGGATTTTAGTTAACTAAGTTCAGGGGTCCAGGATGCCAAAATAAGTGTGACAGTTTGAAACATTTTTTTAATTTGCTGCTTTCCCTTTGATCTAGTTGGAAGAATGTATTGTTGATTTGTATACAATACTGCCTTTGAGAGGGGCTCTTAAGTACAGGGGCACACTTCACATATCTACTCCCTGGAGAATTGCGTTGTGTCCCACTGTTTAAACAAATAATTAAAAGAATAAAAAAAGGCAAAAAGTATGATGTTCTTCACTTGAACTAATCAAATACAATAGGTTATAAATTGTGTATTGTAAATAAAAGTTCACTCTGTGAGTGCACATTTTGGTAAATTATTTATTTATGTTAGCATTAAAAAAGTTTAAAAATTGCATTTGACCAGGATATAAATGAGGTATGTTGGACATGGCTTTGCTTTATACCTTGATATTAAAACTGGTGTTTCATCCTGGTATTTTAAAGCTGCTTTGAGGTTTTGTTTTTTTTTTTTAAATGTAAACTAACCTCCTGCATGACAGAGGTTAAAATTTTGTCTGCACTTGAGTTCACTTGGGTTTACATTTGAAATGCGCATGTTTATTTATACAGATTTCAATAAAGCTATTCAAGGCCTTATTTAGTCTTTCATTTTCTTACAAATTGTTTTCCTGCAGTGTTTGTGTAATGGGGAGTCTGTCTAAGACTTGTATTGTCGATTACATAAATAGCTTTTTAATGACCAACATGGAATAAGATTAACAGTATTTCCAGAAGATAGTATATATACAAGGGATTCTCTCCCATTGTTTTCTGGCTCTAAAAATATTTATAAGGCTGCAAAAAATATTTATTGTAACAAAAACCTACTATTTGCTTTTTAAATAATTTATCAAATGGAAAGATACTAACTCTGAGATGGTTGGTGAAATGAGGCAATATATTTAAGATTAGACAAACCCATACAGTGGGCTTAAAACCTTGTATTTAGGTGTGGAGCACAGTAACCCAATACAAAGCTATGTATTAAATATCTAGTGAGTTTGACTTGCTTATTTTAATCAGAGCGCTTGTGAGGTGAGATTTATCTACAGAGGAAGTAATCCTAGAGAAGCAATCGTCTCTTTGAATAACACTCGTAAATGACCCCCTTACTTTCATACTCCCATTGGTTTTCCCCTATTATGTTAGCCTAGAACTTGCTGGCAGAAATCACTAAGGAGCAAAGGATATGGTTTGATTTACCCAAGTCTCTCTTTGGAGTTTGTAGATTGGAGCTTTAATATCTGATATCTGTCTCCTAACACACTTCCTACTCCCTTTGAAAATGCATATTTATATACATATATGGGATCTTCTATTTGAAGGAATGTACTTACCTACTAATAGTTGGATCATCCAGATAGCATTTAAAAGGGTATTGATCAAAGTAACTTTTAGTTAACCTAGCAAAATCTGCTCCTTGTCTGAAATGTAGACTGATGAGAGTGTTTAGACAATTACATTTGTGTGGTAGTAATTCAGTATATTAGCAGAAAACAAGGAATCTCAAAAGCAAAACCAGCCAAATTCCTGACCAAGTTGGTTTGTTGGTGGTTTTTTTTTTTTAACAACTTTCTTCTTGGAACAGTGCTATCTGATTCAAAACTTAGTTTTGGAGCTTGTTCCCAGTAAGAGTTCTTCAGAATGCCACTTTCATAATTTGGAAGGGAAGGCAGAAATTCAATGAGGCCGCTTTGTTCTAGGACCTTTTGTAACACGTCCAGACTAAGATTTGGAAATTCTTAGAAAATGACAGTTAGGAAAAAATTACATAGATAATTTCTAATTTTTTTTCTTTTTTGTTATTGTCATTGCTTCCAAGATTACACACACTGAGCTTGTAATCTTCCTAATCAGATATAAAAATCAATAATAGGGCTGTCTGAAAGGTTTCTGGGAATTCAGCTAGGTTGTGAGTTTCATCGAATTACTATGTATTCACACATAAGATACGATAATTAATCCAGCATGGACATGCTTAAAATTAAAACTACAGAAAGCATATTATTCTTTACAGTGTCTGTCAAAGGTTATTGTCACTCAACTAGTCATTTATATAGAAAAGGAAGAGGGTAACATCTCTTTTTATGAATCATGTCTGAAAAAACCCTGCAGTACTCTTTCCCAGTAGATTGACAGCAAACTTTCTCATGGCTCCAAGTACCAGCACAAAACCCAAAATTATAAGATACAGTTAACCGTGTTAATGTCAGTGTCATAGAAACAAAACAGAGCAGGAGCCAGAAAACAGCTTCAATTCCCAGTTACCCCAACAAGTTTTGTGACCTCACTACCTCATTTAAAGCCTGGCTGGTAGGGAAGGAGAGGTGAAGAAATACTGCCCAGGACCTCCAGTTTCAGTTGGCTTCAGACAGCATTCTAGATGCTTCTGTGTGGATCAGTTCCCTCATCTCTTCCATCATCTACTTAAATTAAAGCCTTCCTGGCACCCTTACAGTTGAGAGGACAGACAAGAAAAGCTGTCAGATGTTACCCTGCCAGGAGATGGAGGAACATCTCCAGCACCTACAGCTCTTGCTAATGGGAAGGCCACAACCCCTTCCAGCTTTCCCAGGAAGTCTGCGCTGTGTTATGGAGTGCAATGTATTTAACTATTTAAAAATCTTCAGGAGGAAGTCGGTATGAAAGGCAAATAAATTAATTGGCAAGCCCACCAGTTTTCTTCAAAAATTATGCCACCTTCTTTGATGTCAGACTGATTTCCGAGTGCAGTTCATCGTTGTTTTTAAATACTAGTTAACTTTGGCAAAGAAAACTCAAATGTAGTGAAACAATTAACATTAAAGCTATATTTGATAGAATAAGCATATTCTTAATCTGCAGGCAAAGTGCTTTCTTCACATTTTTTTGGTCTTTTTTCCTTTGGGGGGGGTTAAACAAATAGTGAAAACAGTTCCACTTTCTTAGTTCCAACATTGCATGCTTTACCGGTGCTGCATGTTCCCGAGGCAGGCAGAGAGACTGTCGTACTAAAATTAAATCTTGGAATAGCATGGAAATCCCTGAAGAGCCCAGATATGACAAACTTATGACCAGTTACCCCATTAACTAGGGAATGAACGAGGTTACCGATGTCAGGTAGCATTAACAGTCATCCTGGGCCAAATAACGCAAAAGCTGATACAGGGCTCAAACGATGAAGAATTCACATCAGTCAGTATGGTTTTATGAGAAGCAAGTTTTGTTATTTGTTATTTTGGGGAGGTTTATTATTTTTTGTTATTATGTGTTTAATTGAAAAATAAGATTAATAAAGATTATAATATGGGTGCATCTAGAATTATTCAAGTGCTCGGCACTTAATTATCACATTAAGGATCACATTACTCTCAGCAAAACGAAACGCTGGCGCACTATCACCAAAAACCAAAATTAGGAGCTGACCAACAATCCCAAAATAGCTACCATTAGGAAATCAGTGTGGAATAGGGGCATTATGGGAGAAGCTGGTGGCACTTGGTCTTAATGTTTTTATTTGGTGCATAAGATATGCAGATCATAGCTATAGAAGGCGGGCTGTATCCCAGAAAGTAGCAAGTAGCCCTAAAACCTGTGCAGCCCTGGTGGACAAGAAATTTGGCATGAGCTCCCAATGGGAAACGCTGAACTTGTTCTTGGATGCCTAAGCAGAAATAAAAAGTTAATTTAATCTTCCTAGTTCNTTGGTGGCACTTGGTCTTAAATTAATGTTTTTATTCGGTGCATAAGATATTCAGATCATAGCTATAGAAGGTGGGTTGTATCCCAGAAAGTAGCAAGTAGCCCTAAAACCTGTGCAGCAGGATAAGTAATTTGGCATGAGCTCCCAATGGGAAACGCTGGCATAAGAACTTGTTCTTGGATGTGTTTTCAGAAATAAAAAGTTAATTTAATCTTCCTAGTTCTGTGATAAGGATACTAGGAAAATACACCATTTGCATCACTACCTTTTAAAAGTTCAAATTGCAACCTGGGAGATATTATACAAAAAAAGTTACAACCGCAGAGTAAATACATTTGTACTAACAGATGTAAAGAAGTGTTTCATCAGCAAGAATACTCGGAAGGGCCCCAATTTGCGTGCGGTCCCATATGGGGAGGAAATAACTGTATACAAGGAGTACCCGAGTGGAGGGGAACATTCAAGGAAATAATGGTTCAAAACTGAAACCAGATGATCTGAAAACAGACGTGTGGGATACTTAATGCGTTTGCTTTATATAAAGGAAAAGGAAGGTACCGGTGGAACAAGCAGCAGAGACAAGTGGTGGGTGCTGTTAACTCTGAGCTGGACCCCGGCCCAGGGCCCAGGGGGGAGGCAGCTGAGGGGCAATGGCCCTTCCCTCCCGGGACGGAGACTTAAATCTGAGCCATCTGCCTTGGCTTTTAAATCTGTGAATCCATAGATACTCCGTTCTTTTCAGAGGAATGTTCCTGCCTCTTCAGACCAAATGGCACCATTTACAAAATCATGTAAAAGTTTTGAATGACGGCCTGAATCTGCAGGTATTTCCTCTGAGCTCAGCATGGCTGGAGGCAAGGCCTTCACTCGCTTGTGTTACAGGAATTCATTACTATAGGAATAAAAACCCATGCTCTTATTTCAGGGCAGAAAACAGTATATTTTTTCTTTCCTTCCTGCCAATTCCATTGCTACTAACTTAAATTAACTCATGAAGCCCCACCAAACCCTGTCCAAAAGACCTCTTTTGATTTATTGTAATTTCCTCAAAGAGATTCTTCCCCCCGTTACTGCCGAAACTGAAGCACACATCCCCCTTTTCCTTCTTTCTTTGCGATGCTGGAAGAGCATCCCTGCTTTTCCATGACAATTTCTGTTAAAGCAAAACAACCAGCTCAGAAATGCGCGTGTTGAAAAATGCACAGTTCCTCAAAAATGAAAAATAAAACCTGCACATTGTGCAACTGAGACGAGGTCTGTAGCTGGTTCTGGGAGCATGAAGGCGTTTTCCAGAACACAACAAAGGGTGTCTGGAAAGAATTCAGATGAGCTACGCTTGTTTTCAACATCTGTCAATGTCATAAAACACACACTGCGCCGTGGGTGGTGTGTCAATGTGAGCGGGTCTCTCAGCTGAGGAGAAAGTCTGCAAACAGAAGTGGCGTAATTACTAACTCTGCATCATCCATACTTATTGAAACCAAATACAAAGAACATCCCTTCTGTCAACTCAGATGAATATTTCTCGGTGACACCCACAGTCTAGGATTGCTCATATGGGACAGTTTTCCTTGGGCACTTTGCTGAATAAGAGGAAAAGGTATTTGGATCCTGCTTGAGTTCTGCTCCCCCCATGTCAGTGGGGAAACAGCCGCTTCCATGAACCCTAATGATTCACCTACAAGTAAACAGGTCAATAAAAGTTGACTTTGCAAAGTCAAATGAAACATATTAGTCACGTTGACTAATTTTGCATGACCTAACAGCTGCTCAGTGAATTAAATGCGGTGTTTAAATAGCCTATTTATTTGGTCAGACTGATGTCCTGTATAACTCTGACATGTATGACATGGATCCTAAATATAACTTGTAGAGCTGAGACCCAGATTCAGACACATTTCTCAAAAGTATACCGGGACTGTTGATAATGGCAGTTCGATTTTCACATCTTTTCCTTTAAAAAATTCTCTGCTACCAGTGAGTTTCTGGCTACCGACACTATGTGAATGCTTTGAATTTTTACTGTAAAATAAAATAATTTATATACTAAAAATGTTTTGTTTTCCAAATTCTCAAATAAAAACCATATTGTGAGTATTTCAGATAAATCAAGTACGTTTCTGGGCAATAAAGTCAATGGAAATGTTTTAATGGAGATAATAGAATTTTCTTTATAAAATATTCTGAATTGTTGAATTAACTTATTTTTTTAAAAAATGAAGAAATTAGCTGTACATGTTGATTTCTGGTATAAGAAATAATACCTTAGAAGTTGTCTTCAGGAAATGCACCCTTAAATATTTCTGTAATATTTTTCAGATAAAGTGGCAAAGATTAAGAGCTAAAAGAAAAAAATTGTAACACTACTTATTATGGGAAGCATTTGCTTATCCTCTCTCTATAATCTCTGGATTTCTGTTTGGTTAATGTCATGCTTAGTCTGCGATTGTCATTTAGAAAGCTCATTTTTATGATGTAAATTTCTCCCTCGATATAAAGTGTGATAGATTTTAATGTCCTCATTTCCCCAGTAGCATTTGACAATATTATTACAATTTGACAGACATGGTACTCTCCTTGAAATTAAAAGCGCACGTAGACATAGCAACTTAATTTATTTAACCAATACAAATCTTCCCAAAGCTTCTGTGAACAAATGTGCCGTTAAAAATGAAAGGAAATAAACCAGATTTAATATTTAAATTTCCATACTCCATTCTAGAACAAATGTATCAAGTAACCCAGTTATGATTCTATACCAGGAGGAGACAAAAGCAAAAGAACTCATGGGAAAGAGGAAGAAATTGTGCAGAACTGTGAATGTATGTAAAAACGATGAATCACAGCTAAGACAAGGGCAGGAGTATGGAAAAGCCTATACTGCATGAACAGAAATGATTAATGTAATGAGAAAGTAGCTGTAGGATACTAATAAGGAGGTGGTAGAGGATTTCAAATATATTCGAAAAGAAGCAGAGTCCAATAATTTAAAAAAAAGCAAATACTGCAAAAATCACCAACAGGAGACTGAGAATGAAAATCTTCGATAGATGTGGGTTGCCTTGTAGGGAAAGAAAACAAAAGTAATTTGGTTCCTAGAACACATTTAACTACTTAGTGGAAGATACAGAAAACCACTAGAAAGGCAGCAATCTACAGGTGATTCTAGCACATTATGAGGACATCTTGAAATAAGATAGTAATAGAAGAGCCATGCTAGTTTTTGACAAGAGTCTTCACCGAATCATTATTGAGAACACTGCAGTTTATGTGCCCAGGTATTGGATAATGTCTCGAGAGCAGGAGCTGTGTTAATAATTTTGAGGAGCAAAGGCTCCAAATGTCCTGAAGGTGGAAAAAAATGAAGTGTCAAGTTTTCTGAAACCCTGTAACGTTCTGTAACTGTTGGTAAGGCTGGTCCTGGCTTTCTATGATCCTGCCTCCAACAAAATAAGACTTTCAGGTCCACCGGACATTTGTATCCCCCATACCGAAGTGTGGCTGAGCTGGTCCGAAGCACAGACATTGAGAAAGGAATTTGTCAATATTTAGTACATGTTAACTGCTCATCTTCTTAGATCATAGTGTGATTTTGTTAGATATGACTGAAGCAGGGAAATAAGGCTCCTAGAAATAAACAGCCATAGGAATGTATGGATGACCATGCTGCCAAAAGGAAATCAGGTCTCAGACTGGCTGAACAAGTTTCACACAAGCTTCTTACACATCCCACTTAATGATCCATTCAGTAGCTCCAAGGCTTGGCTCTAACCCGGAACAGCAGGTGTTCAGACCTGGAATTTCCTTTGCTCCAGCCAGCAGTCAGCCAAGAGCGCATCCATGCACCGGCGCGAGGAGACGGACAAGCTCATCCACTGTGCCCTGGGAGCGGGCTCCCGAAAGGGGCTGAATACAACTTCTAGAAATGCTCCCAAAATGCCAAAAATAACTATGAAATCGCAACATGTATGTATCCTTGGTTATGGACATACCTGCTTGGACGTGACCCAGGATGTAGATACATTCCATGGTATAGCTCTGCTTTATTGGGAATACCTACTCACATGTGGAGGTGGTCTGTACAGTCATCTTACTACAAAGGAAAACATTTGGCTCTTTACTGCTGGATTTCTTTGGCTGTCTTCCAAATGCCCTGAGAAGTATGATCATTCTGTTTATCTGTTTTGACTCAACCTGAGTAACAAAATTTATTTCAGACTACTGCTTATAAACATAGCCACACATGCAGCCATGCAAACATTTGTATCAGGTCCTCTGAATGAAATGAGAAGAGGTCTATAATCTTCATAAAGCAACAAAGATAAGCACAAAATACATGGCAAACCGAGGCCTCCATACCAAACAGTTCTTCATCAGGATCTCTTCCACAAGAAATCTCTTTAACATTTATGGCTTATAGAAAGAATTGCCTGTAAAATACCAGGGTGGTCAAACTTCAGTTACCTTCGTAAGCAGTTGTGCTGGAGGCTCTTAGAAGTACATGGCCATACCGAGTCTTTTCTAGGCTGGTCTGAGTTAGCTGCAAATTAAGTTAGCCATGCTGGCAGCGTAGCCATGGCAGTGTGAGAAAGGAAGAACACCCATGTAGCGTGCTGACCTTCATACTACTTAAATGAGTATAGCTGGTGTATCAATTTTTATAGGTATTTTCTATATTTTATAGATGTTGCTGCAACACTTACTACACAGACAGAGGCCACCCCTAACGCAAAGGACCTAACATCTACCCAGTAGACAGAAACCCTCCTGTAGTAATAGTATCGCTCTGCAGCCCCAGGGCTGCAATCTGGAATGATTATCTTAAAGAAGGTTTCACCAGAGCCTGGAAAAAGTATCCAGCAGCTTTTCCTCTCTGCTGCAGCAGCTCAAAATAATTATTTTTACACAGGAGAACATCCTTCTCCTCTCTGGTGTCGCTTTGTGATTAGTAGATTGCCTGCAGGCTATTAGTGTCTGGAAATATTTCCAGAATTTTCATATAAACTGAAGAAGAGATAAAAAGGAAATTATTAAGAAGATGTAGGGAGGTGTTTGGTAAATAGATGAGAGCAGCAAGACAGACAGACTGCAGCACAATGCATATTTCTGACATTCTTAACATATTTTTATGCTACACATCTGTAGTCAGGAGCTACTCAGGAAAGGACTTCTGAGAGTGCAGCTGACCCACTGTCCCCTGCAAGAGCTCTGGATCAAATTAACAGTGCCTAGAATCACAATTATTTTGCTTCAACATATCCATGCCTTTATTTCTAAACCAAAATTCCTAATAGCAGACATGAAGATAGCAGCAAATTCTGATTAGAAATGCAACATTGCTGAAGTTTCTTCATCCTCTGACCGTGACCTCAGGCTGTGCTAAATTTTAGAGATGGTAGCAGGTGTTTTCAATGTGAACAACTGTCAAGGAAAATTTTCATCATGGTTTTAGTTATTTCCTACACTTGTCAGAAAAAAAACAAAAACCACATAATGAATGCAATCCATTACATACCATGCAGGGAAAAATCAGAGGATGCCAGAATAAATAATAATTTTGTTATCTAATAAATGATCTTTATTGTGTAAGGGAATTAAAGACAGATTCAGTTTAATGCACAGAGTAAGGTTTATTTTCCAGGCCAGCCTGTGTGAGCTGGAAAAGTTATTTAATCTGTTCTGATTCTAGCTCAGTTGTACGTATGAAGGGTATGGGAGCTGCTGCTAAGATTCTGTGAATATCTTGTATCTGATTGCTGTTACGGGGCTAGCTCTAAGAGAGCAATAAATTAATTCAAGCGCTGGACAGCAGTTCTTTTTTAGAAAAGACATTAACAGACTCAGTGGATTCAATTACCGGTAACTGAAAGGGCAATAAAAAAATCAAAAAACAAACCATTGCTTTGAGAATCTATCTGGACAGAAGTCAAGCAGGTACAAATGGAAGAACAGCTTTGCTGTCTGGTTACTCAGGAGTCATGGAACCATCCAAGCCTCTGCTTGAGAGACTTGTGTGCAGGCCCTGAAGTGATCGTACTGTAACTCAACAGGGAATCATTGCGAGTATTTCAGTACCTGTCATAGGTCTGACATTTTGGGCATTGCTACTCAACATTTTTGTCAGTGACCTTAAAGATAATGTGGCAAAGTTACTGATAGTTTGCTAATGACAAAGAGGATGATTCACCCACAGCAGCGGGGATTGCTCTTTGACTACACAAAACAAAATATGTATTAAATGTAAATGTACAAACAAAATGTGTACTAATGTAAATATATCCTCACATCTATGCAAAAAGGAACACAGGCTAAATTCACAAGAAGGGGAGCTCATGCTGGAAAACGAGTATTTTTCAATTTGCTGGTAGATCTAACTTCCTTATCCAGCCACATCCTAAAGGAACAACGGCTTCACTTCTATTACATAAAAAAAGGAATACCAGGTACTGCAGTGAAGGTTATTACCTCTGCTTTTAACCCATTTGTGGCCACAACAGAAACACTGTCTTGCCCAATCTTGTGTCCATAATTTAGGGAGCTTTTTAAGTGTTCATACAGTAAAGCATCTGGAAAAGGCTTCTTTGTGCTTACACAGACCAATACAATGCACAGGCTTTTATACAGGACTACCGGAAGTTTTGTGTATTAATCCTTCCCTCACTCTCTTTTAATCTAAAATTTAACTTTGCCTTTTGATATCAGTATCTATATTCAGTCTATGAGGCAAAATTATCTCCACCGTGACTCTTAACTCTGCAGTGGAAAAAAACACCAGAGATGTCTGCAAACATCTTTACGTGACCACACAATTGATGATATTTCATATCCTGAAGTTTTTTTAGTACTGTTACTATGTATAGATTCATATCAGTTACAAAAGTATACAGGAGTGTTGGTAAACTCCGAGGAAAAGCCGCGATTCTTCCCATCAGCACGAAACCAATCTATTGCCACAGTGACATCTGACAGCTTTGCCTCTGTGTAACGTGGTGACAGAGCCCTCTGCTCATATTCAGTCTGCACCTGCAAACATCTATCAGGAGGGACTGTAACTAGCAGCAAACACCTGAAGTTACTACAGCCAAGGCTATCCCATCTTTAACAGAAGCTAAAGGTCTGATGCATATCATTTGGAATGAACATGAACACTGGTTTGAAGAGGTTATTTAATGAATCACAATAGGTCTCATGAGCATTTTTGTTGGTAATTAGGTCCATAAAGCTACAGGGAATGATTTCAATCACCCACTGCCCATCACAAAATAACATCTAATTTAATAACAAAACCAAGAACAATATAATAATTGCAGCGCAGTACAAAATCAGCTTAACAGCTAACTAGCATTTTTAAGCTTGCTATTCAAAAACATGCCCTCAGAGATGTCCACATACACCGCTCCACTTTCTGACTCTAATGTAACTTGAATTGAAATGGAGGCATTTAAAACATACCAAAAAACAGGCAAGCACTTTTACTTAGGAATATGTGCAACAGTATCTGTTGCAATGAATTGAACCTACAGTAAGTCACATTCACAACCAAAAAGTGTCACTTAGAAGGGTCCTGGGTAGTTTAACTAATTTAACTGATCCAGTTTAGCTTAACTAATAAATCTTTCGCATTTACAAAAGGAGTACATCAAAACAGAGAGAAAGATTATCTTATGTTTAAGAGACACGCCTGAGATTCAGGCACATGCATAGTTGCAATTCTGGTACTCAGCAGATCTGAGTGAATTTTCAATTCTGCAACCCCTTGTACGATTCATTTCTAAACCCATGAACAATCTTGCTGTATTTGGCTGCAACGCTGAGCAGACCGAGTGTCAAACCTGGTAGCTGAAAAGGTATGAATGATAAACATAAACAATAAAAAATGAAGTATGCAAACAGAACAAATTTTAAACTAAATCACTGAGATCTAAGTATCAAATGCAGAATGGCCTTCAGAGAAGATACACAGGAGACTGCACTTGAACTAAAAAACCCTTTTAAAAAGTAGAAATGTTGCTTATTAAAGTAATTTTATATGAAATTTCCTAAGATCCTGAGAGCAGGTCTCATCAAATTCACAAGTGCTCCACTTGGTTCAAAAAGCATCGCAATGTGTAAACAGAAAATATGTGATACTAAAAAGTTATAATAATCTCAACTTCAGAAGCAGATAAAACTCCCCAGAATACATTGTTGCAGTATTCTAAGATTAATTTTGCATTCTGGTACAGTGAGTTGGGTACTATTACAATTGTATATCCAATTTTTGTCTGATTTAAAGAAGGGCGCAGTTAATTTGCAGACAGGACAATGGATGACTGAAAGGTAAAGATCACGCACCATAATAGACAACTAAAAAGCTGCAGTAGAATTTTTTTTCATGGATCTCAGCAGACCAATGAATCTAAGATCCTGTCATGAAATAAGAAAATTATTTTAAGAATCATGAATGTTAAAAGTTTTTGCTTATGAGAGGAGTACCAAACAGTCCTTTTTTTCTTGATCTACAAAACTGAGCACTGAGCAAATAGAGGTAAGTGAAAAGGGTGAAATGTCAGCCAGAAACACCTTTGAAAAAAGTACATGTTACATTTAATAGAGATGACGGGGTTGCTATCAAGCTGTTACAAATATTAAAAGCCTGTAGCATGCTTCCAGTTCTATGCCACTACACACCTGGAAATAAGAAAAGACAAATAATCAGCAAGTACAAGCTAACATGATAAAAATAATTGATATAATGGAATAATCTGCTTTTTCTCAAGAAACCATCATTCTACACAAACAGTACAAATTATAATACAAAAAAAATATGTAAAACTTTTCTTGCTAAGAGATGTAATAGTTTATATTCCAAAATATTTATCATTACTGTTCTTAAATACTTTTACAATTTTCTACACAAACCTTAACAAAAAAAAATCATACAGCAACAAGTTGACAATTTTACGCAAATACAGTAATCACCTATTTCCTCAGTACTTTTACTTCAGCAGTAAGGCATTATTCTGTGAGGAAGGGTAGACAAATTTACTGCTATAGCTTTAATTAAAGAAAACATCACCTATCTTCCACATAAGCTAATTTATCAGGCATTCACAATGTAAGAGTAGCCCCCTGCCTAAACTGAATATTTACATTATTTTTGCAGTAAATCACTACGCACATATAGTCTAATACATACAGAATTGCTTGCTTTGAATGTGATTAATTTCTGTTCTTACTTGTGTCATCATTGTTAATAGGGAAGTATGACCACATGACAGGCTTCCTCATGTCCTTTATTTTGATTACAGTGATAACATGAACAGTGGGAAGCTTTAACTCAAGATATTACCTTCAGACAAATTCTACCCAAAATACTTGTTCCCTTTTATTTAGAAAGGCAGAGTTACAGAACAGTTTACTGACCCTCATTCCACAAGAAATTTAAATCATTGTAGTTCAGGCAGAGAAGCAGACTCAGGGAATACTGATAACACCACAACTAACCATGTACAGTAAATAAAACAGGTGGAAAAGTCCAAACAACAAAAGGAAGTAAATCATTAAAGCTTACCCAAGAAATACCTCTGCACAGGCAATA
The DNA here is from genome assembly GCA_013400615.1 of Syrrhaptes paradoxus. Lineage (NCBI taxonomy): Eukaryota > Metazoa > Chordata > Aves > Pterocliformes > Pteroclidae > Syrrhaptes > Syrrhaptes paradoxus. The sequence goes on from VZTO01002266.1 coordinate 15,523, forward strand.
ATTAATTGACTCATTCACCTAGCAAATTATCCGTGTATCTTATGAAGGTATTTGCACAGGTTTGTGAATTGCCATTGGGATCAAAGCCCAGAATGGAAACACTTAGATGGGAAAATCCTTAGGAAAATGCTTATTGATTAAGCACATAACTAGTTCTACTGAAGACAACAGTCTTGGGCTTTTGGTTTTTTGTTTGTTTGTAAGTAAGCTTAGGGTTTTCAATCCTGGCTAGCAGCAAAACACCACACAGCCACTTGCTCACCCTCCCCCCTCTTGGGAAAAAGGGGGAGAATTAAAGAGGCAAAGGGAACAAAAGAGACTCACGGGTTGAGACAAGAACAATTTAATAACTAAACTACAACAAAACTGAAAATAATAATGATTATAGTAATAGTGATAATAAGAGTAGCAATATACACACACATACAAATAAGTGATACACGGCGAAACTCCTCACCACCAGGTGACCAAGGCTCAGCCTGTTCCCAGCTAACGATCCCGGAATAGGGAAAGTCCTGAAACTGCAATCTGGAAAAAAGATAAGAGCCCGAGCATCTGAGAGACTGAGATGACCCTGAGAGAGAGTGATGAGAGAGTGACGAGAGAGTGATGAGGGAGAGAGAGAACTTCCAGACAGAACCTCATCTATATATTGGGCATGATGTGCACGATATGGAATACACCATTTGCCAGTTTGGGTCTCATTCTTAAACCTCAGGTTGAATCCTAGGCTAGAAACTGGGGCTGTGCTCCCTCCCAGCTTCTTCTGCACCTGCAGACACGGGCACAGCAGAGAAGCTGAAAACTCCTTGACTGTCCTGGCAGCAACTGAAAACACCAGTGTGTTATCAGCCTTCTTCTCAGCTCAAATCCAAAACAGCCTCTCACTAGCCACTCAGAAGAAAGTTAACACTGTACCAGCCAAAACCAGGACAAGTTACTGTATAAAAATCAAAGCTTGTGAGAATACACAGACCAATATATTTTGAAAATACAACAATATTACAAAAGAATGGATTTGTTTTTACTGAACGCACAGGTGAAATCCCAATTCCCTATATCAAGGCACACAAAGTGTGACCAACTAATTCAATTGTGCAAGTATTACACGCAGTTTTATAAACTCATCCATTTATTCAGTTGCCAAGTTAACAGTCATCAATTTAAAAATAATGTAAAAATAAAGATTCTAAAATAATAAATTACTTAGAAAGCAATCCCGCACTTTTTACCTCAAAAGCACACTGAAATATTTATGTCTACCGGTTCAGTGTACAATGCTGTGCCACCAGGAGCCTGTTTTCTGTATGATTTGCAGTGTATTTCCTCATAAATGAACCCCAACATACAAATAGGGATGCTCAAATTTATGACAGGTTATTTTCCCTTTTTCATTAGAAGACACAGACAAAAGAAGAAAAAAATAAATGTTAGAACATTCTCTGAATAAGACTGAAGACTTTCTGGAAAGTCTCAAGCAAAGCCATTATTTAAAATGAAATTATTTTAAATAGTAAGGCAGTAAAAATTTAGGCTATGTTCTGATTCTTCATAATTTTTTTTTCAAGATTCCCGAGTTTAAGAACTACAGAAACTCAAGAATGTTTTCCAACTCCTGGGTTTACTGAAGGGTCACAGAACCACGCTGCCTTACAGGTCGGCAGCCCCTGGAGTACAGGACTCACAGCAGCCAGACTATGGAGAAACAACGATTGCAACAGAGACCAAAACCTTCGTGATGTGTTAACTGCTCGACGATGACCGGTGTCCAGTCTGACTGGGTTCAGCAGCGAAGCCTTTGCTGTGGCTGCAGTTGCGCAGGGAGCATTTCTACAACAGACAGACACAGGCTGGAGCTCTCATACTCGTTTTTTGGTTTTTTTTAAACCGCACTCGGCGCCGATCCCCCTCCGAGCACCGCCCTGGGTGCGAGGGGCCGCCTCCAGCCCCTCGGCGGGGGTTGCTGGAGCACCTGCCGGTGACTGCGGCGGGGCCGAGGGTCTCCAGCCCCCCCACCCCTCCTCACCTACTCGCCACCAAGGCCACCGTTTGCCGCCGGCGCTGGCAGTCCCCCTCGGCCTCAGCGCCGCCCCCTGCCCCTTCATACCAGCCCAGTGACACAGCGGTGAAGGGGAAACACTCCCCGTTCCGGTCCAACTCGGTCCCGGGAGGCTGGGGCCGGGCCGCCGCTCTCCCCGCCCCCGGGCCGTGTGTGCGGAAGCGGCCTGACGCGCGGCGCTGGCGGCGCCCGGCATTGTGGGAGCGGAGGGGCCGCGGCGGCGGCAGCGCGGGGGAGGGGAAGGGGCCGTGGCCGGGACTGACGGGTTCCGGTGTCGGACGCAGACGTGTCGGCCGGGGCCGCGGAGCGAGAGGCGCTGCCCCTGTCCGCTCGGAACAGCGCCCGGCCCGGGGCCGGCCCGGCGGCGCCATGTCCGGGACCAGCAGCCCCGAAGCCGTGAAGAAGCTGCTGGAAAACATGCAGGGAGACCTGCGGGGCCTGAGCCTGGAGTGCCGGAAAAAATTCCCCCCCGTCAAGGAGGTGAGGGACGGGATGAGGTGAGGCGGGCCGGGCCGGGTGTCGGGCGTCGCTGCGGAGGGGCCTCCCCCGCCGCGGGGCCCGGCCGGAGCGGAGGCAGGCGGCGTCCCCTGCCCCCCCGCCCTCAGCCCGGTGCTGCTCCCGGGGAGGTCTGTCCTTCGTGACCGCGGGTTGCCGAGCGCTGTCTGTGCCGAGACGTAGGTTTGCCTGTCGTGTCTGCTTGTGAGTTGTTGCTTTTGATGCGTGACTGTGCCGGGGGGACGTGGGCCAGGCTAGTAAAGTGCGGGGAGGGCGGCTGGGAGGAGGGATCGTCTGTGACGGGCAACATGGGGGCAGCCCCGCTTCTCCCCGGGGGAGAAGGACAAAGTGTGGCTTGGCTGCCTCGGCATCTCCTCAGAAAACTCTCCGGAGGCGGGCCCGGTGCTGAGGGTCTGGGCACCCAGCGAGTGGCGGGCGGCGCGGCGGGGAGGGGGGGCATCCCCGCCGGGGGTCCGTGCTCTGCCCCGCCGGGGCCCGGGGAGCAGGGCCTCGCAGATGGCGTGTCAGGGTCTCTGTCTTTCCCGTGTGACCAGCGCACAGGGTTCCGAAGTGTGGGTCCCGAGCCGGCGGCGTTATTTCTCACGGTCGCACGTCCGTGTGTGCCGGTGTTGGCTGTGTGGGTCGCTGGTGATCGCTGCCGTACTCTGGGATTTTGGGATTGTGTGGCTTTCCAATGGTACGGTTACAACCGAGGAAACTTGGGAGACGCAGAAGTTTAGGTTATGTTTTTCGTCCTCTTTAAAAATTCCATTAATAAACTCATACCGGTCGGATTGTATGCTTTATTTTTCAAACCTTGGTTTACTCTGTGTGCACCTTGAGACTTCAGTAATCTTGATAAACGGGATTACTTTTAACTGAAGGGAATTCAGAATTTTTCTCTCTAAAGTATACATTTTAACCATGTGTTTCTCTAGTGTGTTTACACAATCAGTTTAACTTTTTCCCTATCAGTAGTTTGTCAACTGTAATTTTAAGAAGTATTTTTTCTACACAATAGTGAGTGGAAAAATACTAATATATTAACTCAGGTTAAGCTGCAGAACCAGAAGGGTACCCGGGAAAATATAGTAAAGACTGTCAGTTTGGAAAAGAGGAATGACATATGTAACATGACTTTAGTTCCAATTAAGCGATAGCATGTGTAACGTTGTATAAAGTTATTACGCACTTTAGCAGATGAATTGAAGCTAACGACTGTGCTTAATGACTGTGCTTGTTTTGAAAACCATGAAGCATTATGCTGCAGCAGAGCATGTTATATACAATTACAGGTTGCAGAGGAATACCGATGTGTTTGAGAAACTGTGTGTGGTCGTAGAAAAACAAGAGAAAGTTGTGGTCAGTGGAACAGAAAGCTGTGTGTGTTTTGGAGGGAGGTGGGGGTAGTACTTCCACTTTCTCCTGTGTATTACTCTCTGACTCCGAGTAAGTTGTTTGGTCTCTGAACAAGTTTTCCCACTGAGCTAATGTTTACCTTCTTCAAGATCTGCAAAAGAGATGGGCAATGTAATTCTTAAGCTAGTATTTTTGCTTCATTATATTTGTTGTGCTGAAGGTTAAAGTAACCACTGCATGTGCAGTTCTCTATCGTTATTCAGCACATTTATCATATTCTTGTGTAAGTACGACTTCTGTGTTGTTTCCTTTTGCATCTCCACAGCAACTTGCATGACTTAATTAAAACCACTTAAAGTTTTTCAGTTGTCTGGAGTTGGGTAAGTTTATGGAATAGTACTGGAAGGTGTTTGTAAAGAGGTGGGACTTTTTCTGCTGTGAGTTGTGGGCTCTTGCAGAGAGAGGTCTGAGGTGAGAGCAGTCCTACAGTAGGATGTATGATACAGTTGCAGGAAATGATCTTACTTCCTCACTTCTGGAAGCCATTTTTTTGTTGTTGTTTTAAAGGAGATGGGTGTATTTTTCTCTCAAATTTTGCTAAACAGATATTTTCATCACATGTGTTTGGTCTGGTCATGATTGGATTTGGCTAGAGGGATCAGAGCATGTTCTTATGGCAACAGCACCACCTTTTTAAACCACATTTAAACACAGGCTTTTTATTTGTTTTTAAAACAAATTCCAAGTACTTACAATCTCACTTTTTTTACTTGCAGCATAAGTAGACTATTCTCATCACTACCACATGCAGTGTAACTTATGAGTTTATCTTGCAGCTGATGTGTATGCTTCCATGTTACTTAATAAACTTATCATACTGTCCAAAATTAGTAGTTATGAGCTGTATCGTAGTTGTTAGATTTGATAGGTACTTTGTGAAGATAGACTACTTCTAATAATCTTTCTAGCTCTGATATAATCTAAAATTTTGCTTCCAGCTATTTGTTATTGTCAGCCATTTCTAAGATGATGTGTCTATTCTGTTTTTATTTTTTTTTTTATTTTTTTTTTTATTTTTTTTTTTATTTTTGTATTAACACTGTTAAAATTCAGTGAACTGAATTTGGCTGATAGGTTTGCTGCTGATAAAAGTAGTAGTGTAGTTATCAGTTCTACTTGTTGCTTAATTTGAATTAATACTTTTTTTAGTCAGTACTGTTGGGAGTTAGAAAGTGGTATGATCACAAAAATAGAGCCTATTTATTTTACAAAATACAGGGGTTTAGTTTTCACTGTTTAAAGATCTTTCTAATGCATATGTTATTACAAACTAATGCCATAGCTATTATGTACAGAGAGACCAAAGCAATATTAAATAATTATTTGAACAGGCAGATAGATAACACAGCTGAAGAGCTTTATTGTTTTGTTTTCTTTTTTCTGGGGTGGGGTGGGGAGTGTGGATGCAGCACAGGGGACAGCCGGCTGTGGGATCCCACAGACTGTGGGATTTAGACCTTATCCTCAGTTAGGAGCTAGAACCAAGGTCTTAAACCCTTTCTGGAAGTGGAACTTGAACTCTTCACTGGTTTAAGCACTTTCATATTTTTCTGTTACTTCTGAGTCCGTAAAGTTTTCTTAGTAGGTCCCATTTGTTGGGAAATCATGTAGTTGCAAATCCAGTCACTTCCAACAGTGGATTCTGAGGTTTTTGCTGACTCTTTGATAATCTGTTAAGAAACATTTAAATTACTGAGTTTCTCTCGTTGTTAAACTTGTGACACAAATGTGTGGCAAACTTCCTTCCCCTTGGTTAGAAAGAGCTTTTAACTAAGCAGAATGTATTGTCACCCCAAAGCAATCCACAACTCATTTTTGCTCCATGTGACAGATAATACCCGGGTAGGGTTTTCCTAGGTGGTGCCACTTAATACATTGGGAATGGGAGCTGCAAAAACAATCTGTGGGTTTGAAACTGGGTTGCTGAGCATCTTTGAGGATTGAAAAACGTGCTAGACTTACTTTTTGTAAGAGTGTAGGGAACACCAGTTGCTGTTAGACTTCAGACCTGTGTCTGTCTGTTGCTGGGTGGTTTTGACTGTTTCTGTTTGATAGGTGGATAAATCCTGTGTGATGTTTCCTTGGATCAGCACCATCTACAGAAGTGTACTAAGCACGAAAGCAATATACTGTGATGAGAGAGTGATTTGGTGGTTTTGTCTGTGATATGCCGAAATTGTTTATATTGGTAGATGTACAAATAATGACATTGCTGAAAAATGTATTCTTATTTTACAATACATTTTGATTTCCCAGCTATAAAAAATAGACGCTCACCGGGGATGTAGTAGAAGCTCTCAGGGTGAGAGTAAATTAAACAGTGTGTTTTGGAGCTTGAAATTACAGAGGATGAAGCAGTCTTTGGTACCCATATAAGTCATGCTCATGTTATCTTTAGGAATCTGATGTTTCTCCTGGAAAACAGTACCGCTTTGTCGTTATACCCTTGTTTTTAATACAATGGGCCCTAAGCTTTGCTCCATATTAAAGCATTGTAATGTTTAACTTCTAACTCTGGACTGAATTGTGTGGCACGTGCATAAAGCTTTGTAGGCTGTATTAACTACTACTGACTGGAGTTTCAGTATCCTCTGCTGGGTGTGTGGGAAGCTGGCAGTGCTGTCTTTAGTGAACTGGAGTAAGAGTTTTGTCTTGCTACTAAATTGAAAATAGTGTGCCAACTAGGTTACCAGCTGTTTCTTATTACTGAATGAAAGTACTGTTCTGTAAGCTGCATCTGATTTTGTTAGATAATTCCAGTGCATAAGAAACCTTCAAAATACAAGGGGAATATATTTATATTTAACAGAAATAATCGAGTTAAAGGGGAAAAAACCTGAAAAGCTCTTCTCAGCCTGAATTCCGGTTGGATATAACTTCTTGTTGTTCACACAGATCAGTCCAGCAGTCTCAGCTTTCTAGTAGGCTTGTAGTCTCTACATTGATTCAGGTTTTTTCTTGACTTTTAGATAGCAGTAAAAGCAAAATGAGCTAAAAAAAACACGGGAAGAAAGTTAACTCTTACCTGTCTCCCTGCACAGTTAACAGGCATGCTTGCACTGGCAGGAGAGGGCTGTTGGGGATGGGGCAGGCAGGGACTGCATCCTCCCAGTTTGGCCTGGCTTAGGCTGTCATGGAACAAGGCGTGCCCTCTGTTTAGCAGTTGTGTAATGCATTGCAGGGGTCTGTGTGTTTTAGGGTGTCTGCTGCTGCAGTCATTTGGAATCAGAGGGCTAGAAAATAAATAGTGTTCAACTTCCTTCAGCCTGGAAGGGCAGCAGGGTTTTAGCTTTAATTACTTGAGTCAGTTAAAGTGCTCTCTTGAGACTCTCGAAAGATAGCTTTTGATAGCCTTTCTGTACTGTTTCTTTTCCAGACCTGTGTTGGAAACAGCAGCATTGCTTTTGTTTACCTGTTTATTGAGTCCTGTATGCCTTTGGCATGCAGACATATTTTTGAAACTGTGTTGTAAATTAATTTGCTGTATCTAGGAAAAAATAGGATCCAATTTTGAAATCTTATTTTCCTTCTTTTTTTAAGTAATTCTACTTGCAAGCAAGTAGTGTTACAAAATTCTTTGGATAAAAGTTAAAGAATCCAGATTTGAGTGACTGTTGGATAAAGTAAACTTTAAATTACTTAATTATAGTAGAAGTGATGGGGGCTGGCAGAGCCAGCTAAGAGAGAGGATCTGCCCTTGCTGAGGGGCTATCTGCTGTGTTCTGTGAACACAGGTTTTATTCATACATTTCTTCCTTTGGGGTCTACGCCTGTGTCCACTGAGTGACATCCCCTGGGTTAAAGTCATTTTTGTTTTGGAATAATATGCTGATCCTGAACACACCTTAGGGCTAATACCAAAAAATGAGTTGGGAAGCTTGTCCTTTTAGGGAACCTCTCTGATGTCATTGGGTAGCTGTATCTGGGAGATGTATTGCAAAATTTAAACGTATGTTAAGAAGATACAGATCAGTTAATCAGGTTTATAATGGCAAAGTGATCATTAGGATTTCTAGTGCTAGGAACAGTTAAAAAATTATGTGTGAATATTAGCTGTTTGTTTTGTAACAGTAGCAATATTTCAGAAAATCTATTGACTCTAGTGCAGTATGCAACTTGGAGAAGGCTAAGAAAGAAAACAACATTCTGAAATGCCTTGTGATTTGGGCTTTTGAGTCACTTGATGTATTGCTAGCATCGAATGGTTCCTGAGAGCTCTGTGTTCATTATACTCATGCAATAAAAAGGTGAGCCAACCGGACGTGTCAAAGAACAAACCTTTGTGTGTAGACCATTTTCTGTAGGAGTAATCATGTTTTGGGGTTTTCAGCTTTATTTTTTTTTATTAAAATGGATTAAATAATTCTGATAGTGTAGCCTACAGGGAGCTTAACCTGCACTGAACTTTCCAGGTTGGTTAATTTTCACGTCTTCACACCATTAATTCAGAAGGATGCAAATACTGTAGAGTTTTTTGTTTTCTTTAACAGATATTCACTTAACTAATAATTTGAAGGTTCTTTTGAAATGTATAAGCTGAGCTCTGTAAAATCCGTATTGCCATAATCAGGCAGCTTGTGCTCAAGCATGTGTTTTGGGCATATGACTGGAGATTATTCTGTGGCATTCTTTAATTTCCAGCCCATGGCTGAGCTGGTACTTGAAACAGGTATTTCCTACAGTTCCTTTTATAATTCCTGATCTTTACCAATTGCTGTATCTGCTAACTTCATGTTTGGAATCCATTCATGTTGCAGTGCTTATGATTCAATACGAGTCTGTGTACAGTAGTATTTTTTCAAAGTTATATTTTTAAAAGTGTCCTGTTATGTTTCTAGGGGACTGTCATCTGTTCAAATGTGTTCAAAGCTTCAGGATTTATTGCAACTCCTAAATTTCATTTCATCATTTTAGTCTTTGAGAAGAAATGTCATGTGTTCAAAAATGATTCATATCATGCATATAGACCCAATTTCTCCATCATGTAATATCTTGCAATTTAATGAATGAAAAAAAGAATAAAAAATTCTTTATCTCAGTCTAACTGTAAACTTTTTAAGTGAGATTTCAGTGCAGGATTAAGGTGCCTAATCTTGGGAGTCTAAACTCGCTTCGTTGATTGTACAGGCTCCGTTTGTTATGGAAATACTGTCAACAGAGCCAAATAGTTATTCAGAGGATCTTGTAGCCAAGGGATTGATTCAGTCTGTCACCTACACATTAGGTGTCTTTGCCACTTGAGATGCAATAATGTTTCTTCCTTGGCTTCCAGGAGCTGGTCCAGAAAATAAAACATGGGGTCTTCTGCTGTCGGAATGTAGTCGTCTCAGATACAGAACTCTACGCTTAGACTTCTGTGTTGAGCCCCTACTAGCAGGTCAGCTGAATTAGCTTAAGGAGAGGCTTTAAGAATTAAGGAGCATTCCATAGAGACTGAATCTCTAGTGTAATGGTAGTCTAAATATTTAAATTGGTGCATCTTAATCTCTGATTGAATCCCCATCTGCCTCCTGTGGCTTCCTGAAGATTATACAGGAAACCTGTATCAGAAGTTGGAAATTTTTGGTGACTGCAGTTCTCAACTAGTGCCCAAATTGACACTGTTGTTTCTTTTTACTAGGTGCCTGGCAAACAGGCATTGCCGTCTCTGACTGAGTGATTCTGAATATAGTATTTGTGGCAAAGCCTCAGGAGTTTCCTGGTCCCATCTGTTCTGATCAACAAGCTAAAGGCGAAATTAGTTTGAACTTCAAGTGTAAATCTCCTAAAGCTCCAAAACAGGGTGTTGTGTTGTTTTTGGTTTTGGGGTTTGTTTTTTTTTTTAAATGTAGAATGATGATTGTTGTGACACAAATATGTAATGAATATTCAAGTGCTCTATTTTAGTGATGTATAGTCTGTTGTGTTGTACTTGACGGGTCACTCAGAAATCCATTCATGGTAGGCATAGGATCTCTCAAGATATTAATACACTACATATATAAATATTATATAAAATGTAGAGTGTATATCTTTATTTATGATATAATACAAAATGCAGGGTACATCCTGATTCTCTCTGACTGTGGAAGAGAAGTATAACTGTAATCAGTGTTGTTCAGTAATGGGTTGTTCTGTGTTACTCATTCTGATTTGTTCTGTTGGTTTATATGTGGTGGTTTTTCCAGCTGAGGTATAATATTTTGATTGTCAGATGAAAACTCCAGATTTTAAATATTTGTATTTCATTATCTTTACCTCCACATTCGAGTCAAGTGAGGTAGTACCTCCACAGGCAACAGCTCTGAAGCAATTTAGATAACACCGGCACCACTCCTGGAGTTATTGACGATTAACCTTCAGGATTCTGAATTGCCTGCTGATGATGCAAACTGAAAATTTCAGAAGATTAATGGACCAGAGGAATAGTCACTCCTGTCAAGTGAAAGAGCACTTTTAATATGGGGGCAACTAATACAGTTGCACTAAAGGTGAAAATGAACAATGTGTTTTTAAAAAACAAAAAGACCAAAAACTGCAGTGTCATAAATCTTGAATTGGTGGAGAAAGTGTTAGAATCGGTTAATGCTCTTATATTTTTTGAAAACATTGGAGCTCTGGTAATTGAGAATGGCACCATCCTTGAATAGAGAGAGTCAAGTCTAGCAGGAAGTTAAGAGTTTGGTATCTTCAACTGTTGCCGTGCCTGTTGTTGGGATCAGAAATGTACAGTATTTCCTTCATTGAGCACAAGTAGATCACAATGTAGAATAAACCAGAGCAGTTTTACTTCTGTCTCAGGTAAAGTGTGAACAGCTGAAGAAACTACTTTGTGGTTAATAGAGGCTGACAGTCTGTTTGCAATTTCTTGTCTTTATATGCTAAATAATGATAATATAAACAAAAACAGCAAGTGTGTTAATCTCTGGATTTAAAAAAAATAATTGGACTGTTCAACAGTTCATATAAATCACACATTCCAAACTTAAAACATTGTATGACTGTAGCTGGTTTTGTATTGAAGGTTTTCTGATAATGTTTTTCCAAAATACAATTTTCAGTTTACACCGGAATTGATACTCTTCTGTCTTGATTGCTGAGATTCTGTGAAAGAAAAATTACAGTGAGAAACTTGTGCAGGAATTCTAGAATATGAAGTGATTTGAAAAGAGCATTATTGCTTTCAGTGTTCCCTGCTTTCTTTTTCTACTTGGGCATATATCCAAGATGGAGCACAAATCTGACCAGTAATTGTAAGTTGCTTTGTGTTCACTGCAGCCTCCCTTTAGGAAGCTGTGAACATTAACAAGCGCTCTCCTCAGTCTTGTCTTCATCAGGTTGGGCAAGTGCAGCTCTTGCAGCATATCCTTAGATGAGATATTGTTCTCCGTCCTCCAGCTGTCTTGGAAGACCTCCAATTAACTTCCTTCATCATGCCAATGTCTTTCTTGTACTGGTGGGGCTAAAACTGATCATATTACTCTAGCAGCAGTCCCACAAGAGTCAAAGAGAGGGAAGGACTCCGTTCCCTTGACCTGCTGCGTGTGCTCTTGCTAGTACAGTCCAGCATGCAGTTGGCCACCTTCATTGCAAGGGCTCACTGCTGGGTCTTGGTTCCCCATTGTTGTCCACCAAGACCCTGGGTCATTTGCTGCAAAGGCAGCTCCCAGACTCTACTGGTGCATGGGGCTGGACTTTGCATTGGCCTTTGAACTTCATGAGATTCGTAAGAGCCCCTTTCTCAGCCTGTCTGGGTTCCTCTGAATACACACACACCATCCCCCACACCCCCAATGTTGAATAGTACCCTAAATTTTATATTTGTCCACAGACTCTATGGCTTTATCCAGGCTACTAATAAAAATGTTAAATGGTATTATCCCCAGTGTCCATCACTGAGGAGCACCACTAGTAACTGGTTATCAGCGGGACTTTACACCATTTGCAATGACCCTTTCAGATGAGCTTCCACCCACTTTATTGTCTGCTTGTCCATAACTCACCAATTTGACTATAAGGATACAACTGGAGTTGGCATCAAAGACTTTGTTATAGTCAAGATATAAAGTACGTAGTGCTCTCCCCTTACCCACACAGCCTATCATCTCATTGTAGAGGGCAGTCGAGTTGGTGAAGCTCATGCTAAAGTCATGTTGTCTGTTCCTAGTCATCTTCTTGTCCTGCCATGTGCCTAGAAGTGGTTTCCAGGAGGATTTGTTCCATAAACTTCCCAGGGAGTGACATGACACTGACAGGCTTGTGATGCCCTGAATATTCTTCTGTGGCTTCCCTTGAGATAGTGTTATGGTTTTGTGTGGGGGGGTTTTGTCTGGTAGCAGGGAGGGGCGTAATGGCTCCTTAAGCAACTGCTAAGAGTTTCCCCAGCTTCCAGTCTGCTGCTGGTGGCAAGGGAGGGGTTACAGTGGTGGCTCCTTCACCCCCCTCCTCCAAACGTTTGGTAAGGGGCGGGGGGGAAATGGGGGAAAGGGCACCACCATAACGTAGCCTCTATGAGGAACTGCTTGAAGTGTCCCAGCTCAGATGGACCCACCCCAGGCCAGGACTGAGCCAGTCAGCTCGACTTCTGTGAACCGACTTGCTGTAGCCCAAGCCTACACCATGGCTTGCCTGGGAGCCCTTTTTCCCGGGAGCTGATGAAGACCTGAAGGCGGAGAAGGAAGATGCTGAAGGAGACGGCCATGCAGACACTGAGTTGGAACCACGAAAGAGAAGGCTCTCAGCATTTCCCCTGCCATGTGGTGAAGAGCTGTGGAGGAACCCACTCAGGAACTACTGTAGCCCTGTTTGGAATTGAGAAGCAGCCGTGGAAGACCCCACGCTGGAACTAGAAGTCGTCGGGGGACTGTAGCCCCCTTGGAAAAGGACTCACGCTGGAGAAGTTCTGGAGAAGGACTCCCATTGTGAGAAAGGGACTCTCTGTGGCAGCTGGGAGAGACTGTGAGGAGGAAAGAGTGGCAGACTGACTGCAACCCCCACTGCCTGCCCCCCTGCGCTGCCGAGGAGAAGGTACAGAACAAAGCCTTTGGGAAGAAGGGAGGGGTGGGGGAGAAGTGCCTTTTTGAGATGTGGTTTCTCTCTTTCAATATCTTGCTTCTTGTTGTAAATAGTTAATAAATTCAGTTGTTTCCTTGTTCTTCCCAAGTCGTGTCAGTTTCTTGCCCGTGACCCTAAGTGGTGACTGAAACCCTCCCTTGTCCCTGCCTCAACCCACCAGGTGTTTAGCAAAAACTGTCCCTGTGGTTTTATAAACCACAACAGATGGGTCTGGTGCTTGCCTCTATGCAGTCACCATGACCCTGGTAGAGGGTGTCCTTTCAGTGACATTGGCCCTTGGGTGCATAGGTTTATATGTGTCAAGTAGACATAAGTACTTGGTTCACGTAGTCTCTGCCTTTATCTGCCTTTACAGTGGGTGGTGCTCCATTCCCAGAGCCTCTGCTAGTAGGCTTTGCTCCAAGCCAGTAGCATGTGAGCAAGCTCTAATCCAAATACATTAAATCATTCAATGTAATAAATCCCAATGAGTGCACAGTGCTGTCACATCAGAACTGGCATTACACCAGTTTAAATCACAGGTTTATGAGCATATCTAAAAGAGAAGGGTCGGAGTAGGGTTTGTACTTCTGGGGAGGAAGAGAAGAATACAGAAAGCAAGTGCAGTGCTTTTTCACACAAATGTGGTGTACTCGAGTGCTTTCATGAGGATGGTTTAGTGTGGAGCTTTTTATGAGTGTGTCCTTTTCCAAATAATGGTTTAGCAGTACAGTAATGGTCCAGAAGGTACTTTTGCAGAGCAAGCCAGAATAACAATGGAGTGAAACTGTACTTTAGACATGAGGATCTGTTGTCTAACTGTTGGATGTAGGGTTAGTATTCCAGCTAGAAAGGGAGGTAATGATGCATAGAAAAAATTGCTTTTTTTATTTCAAGTAGTAGATGTGGAAGTGACCATAGATGACACATACTACTCTCATCCAATCTTAGCAAAAGGTGAAAAATTCTTTCATTAACTTTTGGTAGCAACATTATCACATTTAGAACTTCATACAGAAATGTATTTAACATTAGATCAATCCTTAGTAGAAATTAGCACATGCCTAGTTGCTACATTAAATATCTTTATGTGTATATGTTTGATTTTTTGGTTAAAAAAAAATAATTGTGAGGTACCAGTTTCTTTGAAGATCAGCAGCTTGATCATTTTTTAAACATTTTAAAAAACCCTTTATTGAAACTTTTAAAAAATTGCTGATACTGTAGAGACAGTGGGTGTGTTTTTCACTTTCTGAAAAGAGTCACTGGTAAGAGAGACATTCAATATTAGATTTTTGTCATCTTTCCCTTATGGAAAGCTGTTCACTGTGTTGTTATTTTTCAATGAAAGAAGGGTAGCTCATTGACTTTACCCCAGAGTAAGGACAAATTCATAGGGATTACTGTGGAGGAACTGATGTGCTGTTGGATCACATCCCAGTTGGCCCCTCTGGTACTTTGCTTGCCCGCCCATATGCGTTGCAGTAGAGGTTCATGGTGTCTTTGCCTGTGAGAAGTGAACTGCTAAATAATCATACAGCTACGTTTTCAAGCATACACCACGCCATTACTCCTTGTGGCCATTCTTGGGCTGCCAGGTAACATTATGATGACCATGGAGTTAGTTATAGTGGTATCTTTCAGTAACACAGACTGTCTGCTGCCGTTGCGTTTGAGAGCTTCCACAGTGTCCCTGGAAGGCAGATTTGAGGAACTGGTGCCTTTCAGATGCCTTTGCCACTCTGCTGCTGGTATGGGTGGCTTGCCTTTACATGATCCTGAACGGCAGCAATTCCAAAAACATTTGCAAGATGGGCACAGCACATCTAATGACAGAAAGACTCAAGTTCTTCCCTGTTTGGACTGAGGAATCTGTGAGGAGGGGAAGAGTTTTCGATCTGAAAAACTCTTAAAGCTGGGTTTGAAAGTCTCTAAGAATTCCCACATCCTGGTCTCTCTTGTGCAGAGAGCCTCTATCTATAAGCTAGCTTTAGGGTGAGGTTCTTGGGGAGCTGTGAATGTTGTTGTCAGACTGTACCAGGGGAGAGGAACTCTGAGGCCAGGAGGTAGATGTTATGCACAGGTTTTTTTTCAGTCTCCTTGAAACTGCATTATGCGTGTCTTCGTTGTTTTTTGTTGTTGTTTTATTTTTTTACATAAATTCTCCATTTGCCTTACTTTGATTTCTGTGAAGGGTGATTTCCACGTAATCACCAAATACTCAGTAAGTTCCAGGGAAGCACAAAGTTGATGGGGCAAGTGCTTGAGCTTGGAGGGTCCTGTTGAATTTTGCTGTGAGATTCACTGTTTGATTAAAACCAAATCAAAGTACCAGAAGAGACTGACTTGGATATGTGCTGTTACTGCTGTTACTGTTCTGTTATTTATCATTATTTCCCCTCCCCAGACTGAGTGCTGTAGTTGCTTCAGGAGAAATATGAAGCAAAACTCAATAATGGCAAGTGTGTGTTTGACACACTTTATTTCAGTTCATTTCACAGTTGTTAAAGTAGCAGAATAGGAGCTCTAATCGACTGAATGTTTCAGGTACACTTGAGCTTTATGTTACAGGAATTATATGTATTTTCTGCTTCTTAAAATTAAAGAGATAACTAACTTGCTCATTGGACTGCTGTTAACTGTGGTGCTAAGGGAACCTGGTAATGTTACTTTAAAAAGCGGTGACTGCTTTAAAAACATCATGCCTTGTTTGTGTGAAAGTAAATTATCATATTTGTACGCGTAAATACACAGTATGATGCTGGCCATCTCCTTGATTAGTGTTTTATAAGATCCTTCTCTAATGGGGCAACGTCCTGAGGTGTGCTATAGTAATTGATGTAAAATTTGTAAACTTAAAATCTATTAATATAGAATAATTGAATGGTTAGGTTTGGAAGGGACCTTAGAGATTATCTGGTTCCAGCCCCCCTGCCATGGGCAGTGACACCTTCCACTAGCCCAGGTTGCTCAAAGCCTCATCCAGCCTGGCCTTGAGCACCTCCGGGGATGGGGCATCCACAGCTTTCCTGGGCAACCTCTTCCAGTGTTTCACCACCCTCACAGTAAAATATTTCATCCTAATATCTGATCTAAATCTACCATTTTTCAGCTTGAAACCACTACCCCTCGTCCTATCACTACACTCCATGATGAAGAGTGCCCCCTTTAAGTACTGGAAAGCTGTTATAAGGTCTCCCTGGAGCCTTCTCTTCTCCAGGCTGAACAACCCCAACTCTTTCAGCCTGTCCTCATATGGGAGGTGCTCCAGCTCTCTGGTCATCTTCGTGGCCCTCCTCTGGACCTGCTCCAACAGGTCCGTGTCTTTCCTGTGCTGAGGATCCAGAGCTGGATGCAGTACTGCAGGTGGGGTCTCACGAGAGCAGAGTAGAGGGGGAGAATCACCTCCCTTGACCCACTGGTCACGCTTCTTTTGACACAGCCCAAGATGTATTTGGCTTTCTGGGCTGCAAGCACACATTGCTGGGTCATGTTAAGCTTCTTATCAACCAACACCCCATCTCTTTTAGTTTGCCTGGTTAAATTGAAGCATTCCAGATACACTTTTATATTGGTGTATACAGAATAGATAGATAACTGTTTATAGTCTCATTTTTTCTACTGGTTATTTGTTATCAACTGAGCTAAGTTTTTGTAAATGTTAATATGTGGTCTTTTTACATATATAGTGGAGTATTGGGTTTTGTTGTTTTTTTTGTAGATGTGTGTAGTTTTTAGCTGTAATTGTTTTGAATTGGGATTCTAAATAGAAACCATAGGTTCATGCAGATGATCATAGAACTTTTAATATCTCAGGGAGAAAAACTTACATTCAGAGCAGCAATAAAAAGTCTGATAGCTTTTGGTTTGTTTTACGTTAGGTTTTAAAAATACGTGCTCTTTTATATAAAGCTAGCATGGAAACAAGTAACTGGGAGACATTCTGTTGGAAATATTTTTTTCCTTCTTCATGCAGAGTGCATAGTGTTTGTGAAATGTCACGTGTGGGCGGGCTTAATATTTCTTGGATTCAGAGTGAGTTTGTCACTCCTGACAAGAAAGAAATCGATTGCTGGTAGATGTGATGAGGTTTAGTTTGTAGATAATTGAAGTTGGACTGTGACAAATCCTTCATATTAATTAATAGGAACAATTTGTTGTGACAAGACTCTCCCTAATTAGCTGACAATTTATAACTGAAGAAGAATGGGGATTGACTTAAAACTTAAGATACTTCAACACATGAAGTTAATGTAATTAAAATAAATGAGAACTGCATTTGGCACTCCTCATTTTAATTATGCGAAAGATATATTTACATGTCACTTTGTGCTCATTTGAGCATGTTGTTGAGCAGTTCAGGCACTGTGGATATTATTCTGTCTATGTTTTTGAAGGAGAAACGATATGTTCAGCAAACCTTAAATAGTTCTTCAGAATTTCACTGATCTTTTAAAGAGTCTTAAGGCAGTGTTTAGTCTTTCTGCGTTGTTTTGGGAAAAAAAAATATTTCAGTTACACATTTCTAATTTAGCTATTTTTGAGAAATATGTATATCAGATCTTCATTAAAATATTTGATTATGAATTTATACAGCCATCTTAAGCTGACTTTCTGGGAAATCTTGTTGGAGTAGTGTTTTTATGGAGGAGGAATACTGCTTGGTAGAACTTAATGTACTGTTGCTTTCATGTTTCTGCTGCGACAGCTTGTCTGCTTCTCTGATCTGTTTTATATAGTGGTGACATGCTGCTTTACATAGTAATACCAGAGGAAAAATGGAAATGTTTAGTGTGAGAAAGTACACAAAGCTGAAATAAAAGGGGAAATCTACTTTCTAATTTGGCAGGACAATATCTTCCAGCAATTAGTGTTCTATGGTTTGGGAAAACCTGATGCATTTATTTTGGTGCACAGTGTGTTGAACAGGATTTCTTTAATTGTTTACAGACATTTAGAGCATATTAATGGAATTAAAAAATGGAAAGGTGCCGTTTGCAATGTGTGTGTGTGTTTTGTACACAAAACTTGTCAGAAATTGTAACTCTGAAATGCAAAGCCTCAATGTTATATTTTCAGCTTGGCTTCATTTCGTTAGAGAACATGACTTTAGTGATTTGTGCTGGGAAGCGTTTGTGGACAATTGAAGAGGGAATCGCTGTTCCCTCGCAGCAGTATGTGATCTCCTCCGTGGGCTGCTCAGCTTTGCAGCGCCTGGTTGGTGTCCAGCCAGTTTGTGGACACACATCCCCCAACCTGCAGGTCCACGGCACGAGGGAGAGGGGGATGCTGTTGGTCTGTCAGGTCATACTTACAGGGAAAGGGGAGGAACTGTTGGTGTGGGTTGTATGGTGTATTGGGAAGAACAGAGAATATTGTTAGGAAGGCTTCTTCATGGTACTGCCCTGGGGTAATTTGTATAGGGCATTTGGGAAACACAATCTGGGGGAAAATGGGTTTCCTTCTGATACTTGTTGTTAGTGAAAGTGTTGGCTTTCAAACAGAAAGTAGTGCTACCTGACTGGAAGAATAGTGATAATATTCAAGTGTTGTGTACCACATCCAGCTTATTAACTGGGTTTCATTGCTTAAGTGTTAAGTATTAAACATTGATATAATTACCTAAGTTCTCAGTTTCTTCAGCATTTCAACCTAGTGAATGTGACATTATATATCATGGTAATTGTTTCACAGTTTGTACAGAGACTACGTAATGATTTTTTGTTGTTGTTGTTTACTAGTGATTTTTCTTTGCATTCATAGGTCTGGAAAGTAGTACAGAGAGAATCATGGTTTCTAAAAATTCTGAACCACAGATTATACCCTTTCCCGTGGAATTTAGAAAAGGAATTCTAGAAGGTGCAAAGGTTTCACTTCTACATTAGCTCTGCTTACTGAAAACACTAAAAACATTTTTGCTCTGAGAATATACATTTTTATTTATCTTCAGTATTATTTCTTTACAGATATTGATGTATGAAATAGTGTCAAAACTACTTATTTTCTTCTCTTCCAGGCTGCTGAATCAGGAATAATAAAAGTGAAAACAATAGCTGCACGGAACACTGATATTTTGGCAGGTAATTATGTGCAATGCAATGGGAAAAATAAACTTCGGTTACAGATCAAAATGTTAAAAAGATGTCTTGGATATGTGTAATAATCCTGCATATATTTCAGTGTGTGCTGTATCAGTGATGCTTTATTTTTTGGCACCTAGCAAAAAATCCAGTAGCATGAGAGTTTTTTAATAGTACTCCTGTTTCATGTTAGTGCTAAACCGATGCTGAGGAAGGTTTCCATTTTCAGTTGTGGCTCTACAGAAGTAATCACCCATTAGAAAAATAGCATGAAATGCTTAGACTCCAAATTCTCAATGTTTTGTTCACACTCTGCATTCACCACAGCTGGTGTGGAGTGCTCTGTGTGGAATTCTGCAATATGGTCCGCACCTGTGTGTTGAGTATGAGAGTCTAGCCTTTGGACACTTGTACCTGGCAGGTAAAAATCTATCTTAATCTGAGACAAGGTCATTCAATTTGAGATGTACCGTTGCTCTGAGGGACAGGAGATATCTTGTGAGTGGCAGCTTTGTAAGTGCTTAAAACAGTGTCTCTGTCTGTCTTCAGGTTTATTAAATAGCATGTAAATTGATGGCTTCTTGACAATTGCTGATAAAACCTTTGGCCAAATTTGAATGCTTCTATATTAATACTTGAGTTTCTACCCCAGCTGTAGTCAAAATCCTTAAAAGGCTAAATTATTTGAAAGGTCGAAATGAAATAGATGTACAACTTATTGTTTTGAGGTATGTAAATCAGATATTGGTAAGGAGGCAATTTCTAGAATAACTTGAAGTAGCAATGCCACCCCTCAGTATTTCACTTTAATGCCTCTTTTTTTATTTGCTTATTTTCTTTGTTTTTACTGCTGTCATGAGCGCTGACATAAGTGGAAAAACTGTGCCAGGTAATGTCAGCTATATCAAAATACACAAACAAACAAGAGAAATCTTTAGTTAGCCATTTGAGAAGCTGTCAATATTATTAGGCATAGTACTGTGTAAAGAGGTTCATATTTTAGAAAGGTATTTTGTAGTCCTGCAAAATTCCTTGTTTTGTAATCTTCATTTCAAAATGAGCAGATGTGAAAGATCATTGATTTTGGCCATGAATAGGCAGTCTTTTATCTTTTTGAGGGAATACTTTCTGGTAGTTGGTCAAATTTTGTAAGTACTTTTCCTTTAACAGGTTTAAACTAGAATGTGGTTAATATTTATTTAATTCTTTTAAAAAAGTATGCACATTTGTTCTTATGAGGTTTGGAAAACTAAGAGGTCCTAAAAGTTATTTTGATTTGTTAATCTTTCCTGATAGGATAACAAATTTTTTTTCCAGTAAGGAGCTATAGAATGGAGGGGAACATATACTGTGCCTGCACATTATCCTAACGTTCCCCAGTTTAAACAGAATGCCATTAAACAGTCCCAATACTTTATGGACTCTTGTATTTTTGGGGGTATTATTGTACCCTAATCTTGTAGATAAGTTAATGTCAAGATCTCTGTTGTCTCCTATCTGCTATTTAATTTTTTGTTGAGGAAAATGGTATGTATTCTTTGGTAATAATAAAGCTGCAAAAGGTACTGTAATTGTGAAATCTAGTGAAGTAAATACTTTTTGACTGATAGATGATTTGGGAACATCTACTACGCATTCTAGGAATCCAAATAAATATTTCGTTCAGGATATGATTTTCCTTTATATTTTTATGTAAACTAATTTCACTAAAATAGAAGAGAACAACTGTATCAGATTGTTTTGAATAAGCTGACCTGATGCTTTCTTGAAGCATTACACTCTGTAGGATTGTAATTATTAGGAAAATATATGCAATCTTAAAGTGACAAATACAGAGAGGTAATATTATGTCTGGTGAGATGTGTTTAACTTGCCAGAGCTCTGAGGTCATTGATCTAAGTTCTTGCTTTCTGTTGAAGTTGAGCAGTTGCAAAGTCTTCATTCTCGGCGGTCTGTACATGCTTTATAATTTATTTATGAGGATTTCAGTAATTCCAAAACAGGGGTCAGCTAGTGCTTTATTTCGCAGGAGATAAATATGAGAAGTTATTTCCATGTGGTTCTGAGATGTGCAATTCCTCCTTCTGTTTTAGAAGTTGTTTTAAAAAATTGAAATTGCAGTCTTCTTGATGGAACGAAGGAGTAAGTTTATACTTTCCCAAAGCTTTTTTAATGTGGGTTATTATGATAGATTTATTTTTCAATATATTCTTGCATAATTTTGGTAACAAAAAGGAAGCAGACCTGGATGTAGGAAGATTTTTGTGTATTTTAAGACTGAGGCTAATATAATGATCAGTACCAAACCAGATCTACAAAACATTATTTTTTCAGCTTTATAAAATAAAAATCCTCATATAGATCCTGTTGTGAGATTATTATTTTTAATGGATTATAGGAAGAATATTGTAAAAGGTTTAAATTTTTCTTTATCTTGTTATTAAATCTCATGCCACTTTTGCCATTTCTAACTTTATAATGAGTCTTATGATAAGGATAAATGTTTTGTGGGATCTTTTTAAAAAGGTTGTTTTCTTTTTTCTGCATGATGGTTAGAATTAAGTGGTAATTCAGAAATTTAAATGAGTGAAGAAGCGTTTGTGTCCATGTTAGTATGAGCTCTCTAGGCTTTTATTAGCCGTGTGTTGTAGGTCTTCATAGACTGTAAAGGCAGCTTAGGCATCTAGCTCACATGTGGACACTGACAACTAGCTGCCTGAATTACGTGTCTCAATTGGGAAAACAATTTCGTTTTTGATGAAGTAGCCAATGTTTTGTTTTTAATTTGAAAATCATGGAGTGTTTTGTAATAGAATGGTATTGGTGGTGTTACTATCAATTGAATATTTTAAAAGCAAGTTTATTTGCTTCATAGTTAAAAACCCTGTTGAAATCAAAGCAGATTGTTAAATAGGCAGTTAACCTATGTATTAATTTGCATTTATGCTGACATTTTAATTGGTTTTGATTAGGCATTTGGTACAAGGTCAGCCTCTGTCAACTTGACATAGAGCCTGTACTGTCTCTGAAGAGGCTGATGAAACTATGGACTCTATGTGTTACTATCACCCTGTAGAACTATTACTTTGTAGAAAGTATGTGTGTGAAACTTTTTCATTAACTCTTATTACACGTAGACTAAAACATATGTATGACATTCAGTGTAAGAACACACATTGAACTTTGAACTGTGAAGAAATTTTTAATATCTGAAAGGTTGATGAGCAGCTGAATCTTAAGTTTGCATGAATCAACAACTGTACCTGCAAACAGAAAAGCACACAGCAGTCAGAGCCATGCTTTCCTTTCATCTTTCATAAATATTTTATTCTCTTTTAATTTTATGAAATTTATCTCCGATTTCTAGAATTACTTTTATGGGGGAAAACTTTTAAAAATGTCAGTGTGGAATGTTGTATTCATTGTAAAGTTCTTTTCTCCAAGAAAAAAAAAAGTTCATTAAACTTTTGTTTTCTCCTGACAAAGCTTTGTTTTGATAAGCTGCCCTTTCTCTCTAAAACACTGGTTGAAAAATTCACAGCCAGGTGTACATACCCAGGATACAAACAGTATTTCTTTTCCTGTTTTGTCAGTGGCATTTTGCTATTCCCCTTTGTGCTGCATGCTTTGGTATGTCTCTGTGTGCCACGTTTTGTGTTGCTTTTGAATTTGGTGCCAAGGGGAAGGAAAGCAGAAGGAGGAGAAGTGACCTGAGGCTGGTCACTGCTGCAAGGCCAGAGAAAGCTCTGGGATGGGCAGAACCTTATAGCTTCTTACTAACCAAGTGGATTCCTAAGTAACCATTTTGGATTTGAAAAGAGAAAGTAGCTCGAGTGTGTAAGAGAGAAGATGCTTGGGATTTGAGCCTCAGCCGGGGTAATTTTGGAAGTGAGCTGTTGCAGCCTAGTGTCTGTCTTTACTTGGCTTTTCCCTGTGGTGCAAGAGTAAATCTCAAATTTCCAAGACTGGAGATTGCTTTTTGTTAATAGGTATCATTAACAAATTTTGCATTGTATTCTTCAAAGTATTAAACATTGACTGCTTCTGTATCTCTTTTTGAAAGCATTGAAGGAGAACAGCTCAGAGGTAGTTCAGCCTTTTCTAATGGGTTGTGGAACAAAGGAACCAAAGATCACTCAGCTGTGTCTAGCAGCCATACAAAGGCTTATGTCCCATGAAGTTGTTTCAGAGGTAAGATCAATCTTTATATAAATACATAAATATTTCAGTGTGAGAAATACAGGCCTCAAACTGAATGTGAACGTTTTTCTTTAGGAGGCTGTTTATATTATAATGAACATAGTCTACAAGATATTTTACTCATACCTGGTTTAAAAAAATCGTAATTTAAAAGAAAACTTTTTGACCATTAAAAAAAAAGAAAAAAATATGAGAAAACATTAGTAACTTCTAGAAGGAAATTAATGAAAATTCAAACGCTCGTTTAGTTTGCATTCTTACACTGTAGGAACAGAACATGTAGTCGTTCTTGATAAATATAATTCTTAGGGTGGCATCCACAAAATTTACTGTGTGATAACATCATGTATTATGTTTTTATTATGTGTTACTTTAAAAATAAGATAAAATGGATGCACATTTCCTGCAACTGTAAATGTCATGATGATTCTATGATATGTTATGGTACTGCATATATAGTGCGTTAAGAAGCTGGTGAAAAGCATACTGTTAAAATATACCTGCAGTTGTGCTTGCATAGTGTAAAAATCACACTTTTTTCTCAGATATGAGTGAATTATGAGGGTGAACTGTCTTTGTACTGTCTCTCCTATATTTCCAAGTAGAAAATTAAGTACACACTTTAGTTTGGACTGCACATTAAGAGATTTCTGCTGTCACTTCTTTAAAAATATTTTGGGAAGCTTGTGACAATGAAATTGGCTTTATGTTCTGAATGTTGTCCTATGGTATAGACCAAACAGGCAAATTCAGTTATGATATGTGTTTATGAGAGTGCTATTCTTATATGTGTACACATGATGTACCAGTAAGTAATCATCTTAATTGTTAGCAAACAATTATTTCTTTGTAGGCTGCAGCTGGAAACATTATTAATATGCTTTGGCAACTGATGGAAAATAGTCTAGAAGAACTTAAATTGCTTCAGACGGTTCTTGTACTTTTAACAACCAATACAGTTGTGCATGATGAAGCGCTGTCCAAGGTAAGAGTTTTTTCGTGCCAGCTATAGTACTTAACAAGATCCATGAGGAAAAACAGGGAGAAATTTTACATATGAAACATTTGGAAATAATGTAAGAGGAGAGGGCTTTCTTGATTCTGTTGTGTCCCTATTGCCTTTATATCTAGACTCTGAAAACAAGGTTTCTTTTAACTTCCTTTTCAATCTTTTTTTTAATTCCTCCACAATTATACTTTTCTGAATTAATGGGAACTTTAAATAAAAACAATGGGCTAATCCCTGTCCTTCTCATCAGCTCAATTTTTCATATGTATGTTTTCAAACTGACATCAGGCATGTAGTGCAGTGTAAGCTCTCACTAATAAAGCAAATGTTGTCCAAGGTCTGAAATTACTATAGCTGCTCATTTAACCAAAGACAAGCATTACTTGGCATGGGTAAAATGGTGCAATGGTTTATTTGGTTTTTTGCCCCTAAGATTCTTTTGAGAAATATCTGAAAGTTGTTTATTTTTCATATTCAAAAATTCTTAGAGAAAATCAGTTTGAAGCAAACATATATTGCATATTCACATTTCAGCTTGACTGATTTAAATTAAGAAAATTACTGGTAAACCATCTTGAAAAGCCTCTTAATACAGGCACTGCTGTTAGATTAATCTAGAGAATCATGCAGTATCTTCTGAAAGCCCAGATGTGTACAATTGTGTTGTAAAATTTCAAACTAACATGGGGATACCATCTGAACAGAGTCCACAAATGATTTACAAGAAAAAGAAGCAAAAGAAAATTCTGAATCTCGTATGGCTTACAGCATGTAGTGCTATGGCCAGGTACGGTTGAGGTTCATGCAAGTGCAAGAACACAGAATAAGGACAAAAGAACAAGAAATACAGGTTTACCTACGCATACAAGTGTTAATTTTCAAAATTAATTTAAAAATAAGTGAGTATTAAATTATGTGTTACAGGTAATAAGAAATCCAGTGGGAAACAGTATTCAGGTCACTGCCAGCACAATGACATGTTAAAATATGCACCTTAGAGAGGAATAATAGCAGTTGAGGCAACATGGTTGTGAAACTGTTGTGATTTAATGTAGGAGAGAAATGGCATTTAGCTTTGGAGTTGACTGACCTTGCTGCGATTAACTGTATAATCCTTATGTCCTTTTGACATTAATATTCATACAGGTTGGTTTATGTGGTTGATTACTGTGTATTCTCTGTATGATGATTGTAGTTTTATTGGCACATCATAATGTCTTCAGTTAATACCACTTCTAGATTACCTTTGGGGAGGATTACTAAAGGAAGTTTTTGACTGGGGTAATCCACAAAATTTATTCTATTTTTTCAAATTTAAAATGATTAAAACAATTTTTTTTTCAGGCAACCTTTTGACAAACTGTAGTGGAAAGCATTCTTCAATCAGCTATCTTCCCACTTATCTAAAAAGATAAAAATATTTTGTTGCAAGATGATTTTTTTCCTTTCTTTTCAGGCAATTGTGCTTTGTTTTCGATTGCACTTCACAAAAGATAATATCACAAATAACACTGCGGCAGCTACAGTGCGGCAGGTAGTTACTGTTGTATTTGAGAGAGTGGTTGCTGAAGATGAACGATACAAAGGTGGGCATACTTCTTAATCTGCTTGCTTGTATTAACCTGTTTTTTGGACATACTTCCGATGTGGGTTTTTTTCAGATAAAGAAGTAGTAAAAAGTCTGTAAGTGTTATTTAAAAAAATCACAGACATCATTAATTTTTACTGTCTTTTATGCTATTACTTGTATGCAAAATAAATTAAATCCTTAGTCATTGTGCTAGCCCAAGTCAGTACAACGATATATAAAACCTAGATTTTTTTTCAAGCTGTGGGAACTGGTCTTCATTTTGTATTGTGAAGGAATTTGAGGTGAGGGTGTCATTTAAGATGAAGATAACTTAGATTACTAATTGTAAAATGCATGGCAGTAGTAGTTTTGAAGAGAAAGTTTATTGGAAAGAAGTGCTTGGTGTTGATCATCTTTGGTATTCTAGCTAGTGTTTGTTTCTGTAGACATGATAAGTTGCAGAAGAATTACCTGGCCATTCACCTAGAATCTTTTTGTAAGAGCACTTAATGCATACTTGATTTTTCAACAGCTTGTTTGTTCACAGAACTTAATTTTGTTTTTACACAGATATTATTGACGAGCCAGTTGCANCTAAAGATGCATATATGCTTTTTCAGGTAGATGGGAAGCATATATTTATGTGTTTGCAGTTATGATTGGGTGCTTCTACATCTCTGTAAGAAATTTCAAAAAATTGTTGTTGGCATATTGACAAAGTCCTTAACCAGAGCCTCGGTCTTTCTTATGTGCATTTATTGTAATTGGCAATGATATGCTGTATCCCAGGAGGGTAATTGGAAAATGAAGACAAAGTGGCCTAGGAAAATGTTTTGCTATAAATCTTAAATAGTAGCTAAGCATGCATGTCCACACTAAATTCAAGATTCTTTTTTTCTGTGAGTCAAACACTGGTACTATAGTTCAGTCCTGCTTCTTGTGCTTGATAGTGTATATTAATGTTTAGTATATAATGAAACGTAATAGTTGTGTTCATCACACAAATAAAAATCTTCTTGACTTAGCAAATTCACTGGTCTTGAGATATTTTTTGAGGACAAGAATGAACACAGTTGCTATGACGATACCAGAAAAGTCTTTGTTTTTTTTTCTTTTACAAAGAAATATTTCTTTGTAGAAGATTTTTGCCTAGTATTTATGTAAAAGAAGTATTTGAGGGAAAAAATTATGTTGAAATTAGAAGATTACTCATAACAAAGGAGGGAGAGAGTAAAGATTTTGTTGTAGACTAAGAAAACTTATACTGGTACAGGACTGCGCAGAGAATGTAAATGTTATTGTATTTCTTTTTAAGGATCTTTGTCAGTTAGTTAATGCTGATGCTCCCTACTGGCTCGTGGGTATGACCGAAATGACCCGAACATTTGGCCTTGAACTTCTTGAATCAGTCCTCAATGACTTCCCACAAGTGTTTTTACAAGTGAGTAGTTCTTGGAGGGAAATTAGGAAGACTTTAGTTCACATGTGTAGTAAAATTTAAACTTCATTTAGTCCTCTTTAATTTAGTGTGAGTACGGCTTTTCAAGGGGACTTGTAGCTTTTACAGGTTGGGATTTTATGTTAGAAAAGTACTGTGGGCTTTTTATCCACTTTTTTCTATTTTCATGCACTTTATTTGTGTTTGTGGATTTTGTAGAGAATGTTGTACTGTCTCACTTTTTGTTTTGCCCCTTGTGTCTCCTCCAAAGATGCATTTTCTTATCTTGCATGATTTGTGACGGCTCTGAAACTTAGTTTGTGGCATTGTTATTTCTACAAAAACGGTAACTTCATCCTGCCTGCAAAGCAGCAGGAATCCTGATTATCAATTGTGTGGATCTACTGCATATAAATGCACCATGATCCTCGANTTTCATAAAGCTTTTTGGTAGCTTTACTGTGGTGTCTGCTGTTCTTTCTTTTCGTTTCTTGAGCATATAATTTATACCAAGATTTACATGACGTCAGAGTGCTTGATCATACCAGTAAGTGTAAATAAGATGCATAATCAGAACTACTGGTAGCAATTAAAGAATGGCTGCTCATAGTTTGTTCTGTTTTCTTTTTCAGCATCAGGAATTCAGTTTTCTTCTTAAAGAAAGGGTATGCCCTCTTGTTATAAAGCTCTTCTCTCCAAATATCAAATTCAGGCAAGGTTCAAGCACATCATCTTCCCCAGCACCAGTGGAAAAACCATACTTCCCCATCTGTATGCGTTTGCTGAGAGTAGTTTCTGTTTTGATTAAGCAGTTTTACAGTTTGCTGGTAAGAGTATGTTCAAATTGTCTTTATGCAATTCTGGTTTTCTATATATATGCCACTACTATGATCAGTAATAGTATTAATTAGTTCTTGGGAACTGGGATGTACACTGAGGGAAGAAAAGTCTAAATATTCTTTTCCTATTATGTGTATTTGTGTTTACATTTATTCTATATGTATGATTTTATGAAACGTGGGCTTGTATAAATTCTCAGAGTAGATTAGCTGTTGTCTTTTCTTTACTTGACTGCCTTTCAGTTAAGGTTTTGAGAAACTTGATCTTACATTGTTTGCCTGGCTTTAGATCATGTTGGTTGGCATGCCTTGTTAATAACTGCTAAAGAGGTGTTGGACGTGTTGCTAAAGCTGTTGACAGAATGTGCATAAAAACACATGTTCAGCTGTTTCTGCCTCCTGAATTTTAGTCATTTGCTAAAAAGATTTTTTTTTTCTGTTTCATTTGTTTACTGTAGCACATGTGAAAACTTTACTGTAATGTATGTGACGAATTTAACTTCTTCAGTACAATTGCATATTTGGTGTTGGCTTGGCAGAAATATTATGATTATTAGGTATGATTTTTATATAATTTTGAGTAAATGCTTGTTGAAGGGCTTTTTAAAGTCCTGTGCAAAACTTTCTGGGACTCCTAAGATGAAACAAGTTTTTGTGAGAAAATATTTTGTAGGAGGTTTTTCTTTTTAATTTAATGGCTGTAAACTGTATCTTTCAGGTAACAGAATGTGAAATCTTTCTGTCATTGCTGGTTAAGTTCCTGGATGCAGACAAACCACAGTGGCTAAGAGCTGTTGCAGTAGAATCGATTCACAGGCTTTGTGTGCAGCCTCAGCTATTAAGGTATTAAATATATTGAGTTTCACTTTATATAAAAATTTAAGAAATCTTTTTATTTTTATTTGGTGGAAAATGCTTCCTAGACATTATAAATATATAGGAACTTAAATGCAATAAACTCTTCAAGATAACTTTTTATAAAGCATTAGGCAATGCTTATTATCTAGGAAGGGACTGAATTATAGTTATTTGAGTATTCCAAACACTTGCTGTCTTACCACTGTCAAAAGACAGTTTACCCAGAACTAAAGTTTATTAGTCACCTAAACATTTTCAGTTAAAATGTGCCTTTAGTCTACAGTTTGGAGGGCAGAAAGGGAAGTTGCTGTTAAATTAGGGACTAAAAGCATGTTTTGTCAAATACTTATTATATTTTATGATATACTTTCCAGGTCCTTTTGTCAATCATATGATATGAAGCAACATTCCACTAAAGTTTTCCGTGATATTGTGAATGCACTGGGGTCTTTCATCCAGTCGCTATTTCTTGTACCAAGCACAGGGAGCGCATCAGCGACACCAAACCAAACTGGTAAAGCCTTACTATCATTTTAATTTTCCAGCGTTTTCTTGTAATAATAAATTCTGATTTGATTCAGTATATATATTTTGATTGGAACAGTTCTGTACTTCCGTGTTCACTGAGGTGAAAAGCTAGCTTGGGACAAAATAGTGTTTTCAGGGCTGGTACAACAGATTGTTTTATCTACCTGTGTTGTGGGGAAGACTCATTCTCCTGAAAACTTAAATTTTGCCTTAATGTGAAATAACACTGCAGTAGGCTCGTACCCTTAGTGCTGTCACTGTTTCTCTGGCTTATTGTTTCAGTTTGTTTTCTCCTTTACCTTTTCACTTCTTTCTGCCTGAGTTTTACTAATGTCTCTTTCTCATGCATTTCTCTTTCGGCCTCTTTTCCTCCTATGGCCATGTTTAACATGCAAAGAGCAGTTCAATGCAATGTAATTTTTGAAATGAATCTTCTGACTGTAATGGTAGTCCTGTAGTAGTAGACTACCTTATACGTGTTTTGCAAGAAGGTAGCTGTTTCATAGGAGAAGTGGAAAGCTGCATCTACCTAAGTTTTAGGTCACTTTTATTACATTGGTGTAATGTAAGCCTTTTTACCACTTCAAGGAGTTGTGTTGATGTGAAAACACTTGGACATGTCTGCTCAGTGGGATCACAGAAAGTGATGCCAGTCTAACTGTGTTAGTGGCAGCGTTTGGATAACCATTTGCCTTTAGCAGTATGATTTTGTTGTTTCAGTCTGTTAAGCTTTACTGTGTTAAAGTGTATACAAAGGCTTCTGTGTGTATTCATATTGCCTAAATCAGTAGTTTGATCTCTACAAATTAAAAGCGAGCACACCAAAATGGCAGTTATTACACTGATGTATTAAGTGCTGTGAGTTGCTTTCCTGGGGACTCAGCCATTCTCTCCCCATTGTCTGTACAGAGGGAGTCTGAACTTTTGATACCTACTCCTAGTAAGTAAAGACCTCCTTGTATATGTAGGAAGTGTATCTATACAGAATTCCATGTCCTTTTATCTGCTTGTTTTGGCTTCTTAAATTGGAACCAGAATTTGCTCCCTCCTAACTATTGTTTGGCCCATTGTCAGCTCTTCCCTGTGGCTTGTTTTCTTCTACCTTGGCATGGAGCATATTCAAATGTTGCAGTTCTCTTTGTGTTTCGTCTTGTGGCTTTTGCATTTCTGAAATCTTTAAAGTTTGATTAACTTTGTTCTTGGAATGATTAACCTCTCTTCCCTACTACTCAGTTCTAGATGCAACTATTCAAATAATCTGTAACTTTCAGTATCTGTCTGACTCTTCACAAAAATGTATGTCGTTTTATCAGGCTATGTAAGTTTAGTGTGTTCACAGAATGTCATGAATATTATGCCTTTCATAGAAACCTTTTATTCTGATTTAAAATAAGGCAGTTGGCATCAATCAGCTGTGCCTTTTATTTACTTTGCACATAAGATCATGGTTTAGACAGTAGAGGGAGCTCAAAAATAAGGTTTTTTGTATTGGTGGTGGTTTTTATTACCAAGCAGAGTGTCTCAGATTAATCCATGTATCTCAATTTAAATATAGAAAAAGGATGTTTTGCTGATCACTAAAATTAGATTGGTTTGATTTCTGTAATGAATATCTGCCATCCTGCTTTGCACTTTGCACTGTTTTTCTGAACTTTTACTTTCTTTCTAGACCTACTGACACAATTAACTTCAAACTATCTCTAATCTATATTTCCCAGGATGTGCTTTCACAGAAAATGGANAATTTTATCATTCTGTTTTTCTGAACAGGAAGCAATGCATCGGGGAATACTGGCTCAGCACAAACCAATCCAGGAGTGCTTGGAATGGGAGGAGGTGCAACTGTATTACCTGCCTTTGAGTACAGAGGCACTTGGATACCTATCCTGAATGTAACTGTACAAGGCAGTGCTAAAGCTACCTAGTAAGTACCTCTACCTTTTTGAAAATGTTTATAACAAAGATTTTTAACTTCATGCCTTAAGTTTTAAGGATTTTTTTTGTATTAGTGAATACTAAGGTCTTAATTTCCCTGACATTGAGGATTATTATGTTTTTTCTTTTTGTTGGTGCCATGAGGTGTTCTGATTTTTTCGCTGTTTTGTCCAAATGCTCTGGATTCTGATCCAAATATCCCCTAAGGCTTTAGCATCTGTTGGAATTTTTTTGGGGTTTTTTTTCAGCCATACTGTTGCTGTATTAACTCTTCACTTTTAGGCCTCACTACAGTATATAACAATTTTAGAATATCTTTTGCTGGGTTGTGTAATGGCAAACATTAGGGGCATTAAGCAAATGTGTGTGTGTGTGTGAAAAATATCTTTCTTACAGCAGCTTTACTGTAGTTTTTATTGAACAGAATATTGTGGCAGATACTATCCAGTTTGTCATTCCAAACAATATATTGACCTATATATGAAGGTAGACTGTGAATGCTTCTTAGAATGATCAATTATTTTGTCATGACTTTGTACAATGGAGATAGTGTTCTCAGTTTAGAGCTGTGAATATTATCTTAGCTTAAAAATAGTGTAAGTGTTTTCATGTCAGTTATGACCATTGAGGGTCAATCTCTTCCAAACTGGAAGTTATTTGTACAAACCATGAAATTTTGGCATACTAATACTCGGTGAAATCAGCAAATAGCCTGAATTTCAATACTTTTTAAAGGTAAAACCTCCATTATCTGCCTTTGATATGCAGAAGGACAAATTCAGCCTCAGATTTAAATAGTTCAACATGTATGTGTTGACTTGACTTTCTGTTCCAGCGGTGGCCATGAGTGTTTTTTTAGGTTACCTGACTGTTCTCAGGAAATGCGAATTTTTAACAAAAGTGGATGAAACCTAGTTCATGCTTTGGCCAGCTACTACAACCTCCTGCTTTTCTTCCTTTTCTTTTTTTCTTCATTTGTATTCTTAACTGGCTCAAGGACATTGCAGCCACCATCATAGTCTGCTGTGCTGCTCTGAACTTTCCTGTGCCTTACCTTCAGATCCCTCCAGTGACTTCATGATTCCCTCTGAGTAATTTTTGCATTCTTTTTTTCTTCTGTGTAAGATTGCAGAATTGTGTCTAGCATGTCTTGTCAGCAATTTTTCTCCTATCTTGTACTTTTTGTCTGTAGTCCCTGCATGAAAGGAGATGACTAGCTGTAACTGTAGCTTTGGGTCACATCCTAGCATTGGTTCCCTCCTGCTGCTGCCATTAGATTTTCGCACAATGGCCACATCCTTTACTTTCACACAAAGATTTAATTGGAGATATGAATTGTGAACAGAGCTAGCAGAAGTCTTTTTTTGCCATTGTAGACCTGTCTCTTCCCAGACCACTATGCCTTGTCTTCCTCTTTACATGAGGAAGTGTTTTTAAGAGGAGTAGACAAAGACTATTCAAGATTTTTCATGGCCAGTCCCATGTAACTGTAACAACTCACTGAATTTATTCTGTAGTTTACTTTCCTTTCTTTAAAAGTAAGAATGCATAGCCTCTGCGTCACAGGTATGTTGTAACTATAAAACTCATTAATAATTTTAATTAGAGCCATATAGATACATATGTACTTATTTGTAGATAGAGGGTGAAATGTTGACCGTTTGATTTACCTGTACTGCCTGTGCCCCCAGATATCTAAGGCATACATCTTCAGGAAATTAGAGGTAATAACTGAAATCTTACATGTCTGGGAGAAGGCAGATCCTTTGTGCAGAAGAGTGGTGACACTACAGTATAAAAGTGTCTTTGGTATGTTGTACAGCTGGAATGCCAAGCTTTTTCAAGAGTAGTTTGTAGAACAAATGATGAAGTAGTGGTGGTTGGTGTAGCAGATATTTTTTGAAACAGACTGTCTCTCCTTGTGTAGACACTGCTGCTGTGGCAGCTACAATCTGTTTCCTGTTGGATTTGTAACTCAGTTTGTTATGTGCTTTTAAGGTAAAATATGAAGAAAAGCGGCAATGAGGCTGCAGTTCCAGTATTAGTAATGTTTTAATTGCATGGTATTCAGCAGTGAATCACATAGACATTTCCTCTTTGTACAAATAACTTCCCTTATTTACATATGGATGTAGGTGCTGAATATTTGGCCAGACATGATCTAGACAGGCTTTTCCAGTCATATGGACTCAAAGATAAGGATAATGGAATGTCTGACTTGTTCTCAATTTATTATAACTATAGTCATGCTGTCATCACTTTCTGACCTATTTCCTCTGTTGTTCCTATGTACTTGTGTTCTTCCGAATAGGTTCCGTTGCAGTGGCTTTAAGCAAAATAATAATAAAAGTAGGATANTTTTTATTTCCAACTTGATGGTTTTAAGGATTTTTTTTGTATTAGTGAATACTAAGGTCTTAATTTCCCTGACATTGAGGATTATTATGTTTTTTCTTTTTGTTGGTGCCATGAGGTGTTCTGATTTTTTCGCTGTTTTGTCCAAATGCTCTGGATTCTGATCCAAATATCCCCTAAGGCTTTAGCATCTGTTGGAATTTTTTTGGGGTTTTTTTTCAGCCATACTGTTGCTGTATTAACTCTTCACTTTTAGGCCTCACTACAGTATATAACAATTTTAGAATATCTTTTGCTGGGTTGTGTAATGGCAAACATTAGGGGCATTAAGCAAATGTGTGTGTGTGTGTGAAAAATATCTTTCTTACAGCAGCTTTACTGTAGTTTTTATTGAACAGAATATTGTGGCAGATACTATCCAGTTTGTCATTCCAAACAATATATTGACCTATATATGAAGGTAGACTGTGAATGCTTCTTAGAATGATCAATTATTTTGTCATGACTTTGTACAATGGAGATAGTGTTCTCAGTTTAGAGCTGTGAATATTATCTTAGCTTAAAAATAGTGTAAGTGTTTTCATGTCAGTTATGACCATTGAGGGTCAATCTCTTCCAAACTGGAAGTTATTTGTACAAACCATGAAATTTTGGCATACTAATACTCGGTGAAATCAGCAAATAGCCTGAATTTCAATACTTTTTAAAGGTAAAACCTCCATTATCTGCCTTTGATATGCAGAAGGACAAATTCAGCCTCAGATTTAAATAGTTCAACATGTATGTGTTGACTTGACTTTCTGTTCCAGCGGTGGCCATGAGTGTTTTTTTAGGTTACCTGACTGTTCTCAGGAAATGCGAATTTTTAACAAAAGTGGATGAAACCTAGTATTAG
>VZTO01002266.1:50321-67473 GCA_013400615.1 Syrrhaptes paradoxus
TCGCTGTTTTGTGCTAATGCTCTGGATTCTTATCCAAATATCCCCTAAGGCTTTAGCATCTGTTGGAATTTTTTTGGGGTTTTTTTTCAGCCATACTGTTGCTGTATTAACTCTTCACTTTTAGGCCTCACTACAGTATATAGCAATTTTAGAATATCTTTTGCTGGGTTGTGTAATGGCAAACATTAGGGGCATTAAGCAAATGTGTGTGTGTGTGTGAAAAATATCTTTCTTACAGCAGCTTTACTGTAGTTTTTATTGAACAGAATATTGTGGCAGATACTATCCAGTTTGTCATTCCAAACAATATATTGACCTATATATGAAGGTAGACTGTGAATGCTTCTTAGAATGATCAATTATTTTGTCATGACTTTGTACAATGGAGATAGTGTTCTCAGTTTAGAGCTGTGAATATTATCTTAGCTTAAAAATAGTGTAAGTGTTTTCATGTCAGTTATGACCATTGAGGGTCAATCTCTTCCAAACTGGAAGTTATTTGTACAAACCATGAAATTTTGGCATACTAATACTCGGTGAAATCAGCAAATAGCCTGAATTTCAATACTTTTTAAAGGTAAAACCTCCATTATCTGCCTTTGATATGCAGAAGGACAAATTCAGCCTCAGATTTAAATAGTTCAACATGTATGTGTTGACTTGACTTTCTGTTCCAGCGGTGGCCATGAGTGTTTTTTTAGGTTACCTGACTGTTCTCAGGAAATGCGAATTTTTAACAAAAGTGGATGAAACCTAGTTCATGCTTTGGCCAGCTACTACAACCTCCTGCTTTTCTTCCTTTTCTTTTTTTCTTCATTTGTATTCTTAACTGGCTCAAGGACATTGCAGCCACCATCATAGTCTGCTGTGCTGCTCTGAACTTTCCTGTGCCTTACCTTCAGATCCCTCCAGTGACTTCATGATTCCCTCTGAGTAATTTTTGCATTCTTTTTTTCTTCTGTGTAAGATTGCAGAATTGTGTCTAGCATGTCTTGTCAGCAATTTTTCTCCTATCTTGTACTTTTTGTCTGTAGTCCCTGCATGAAAGGAGATGACTAGCTGTAACTGTAGCTTTGGGTCACATCCTAGCATTGGTTCCCTCCTGCTGCTGCCATTAGATTTTCGCACAATGGCCACATCCTTTACTTTCACACAAAGATTTAATTGGAGATATGAATTGTGAACAGAGCTAGCAGAAGTCTTTTTTTGCCATTGTAGACCTGTCTCTTCCCAGACCACTATGCCTTGTCTTCCTCTTTACATGAGGAAGTGTTTTTAAGAGGAGTAGACAAAGACTATTCAAGATTTTTCATGGCCAGTCCCATGTAACTGTAACAACTCACTGAATTTATTCTGTAGTTTACTTTCCTTTCTTTAAAAGTAAGAATGCATAGCCTCTGCGTCACAGGTATGTTGTAACTATAAAACTCATTAATAATTTTAATTAGAGCCATATAGATACATATGTACTTATTTGTAGATAGAGGGTGAAATGTTGACCGTTTGATTTACCTGTACTGCCTGTGCCCCCAGATATCTAAGGCATACATCTTCAGGAAATTAGAGGTAATAACTGAAATCTTACATGTCTGGGAGAAGGCAGATCCTTTGTGCAGAAGAGTGGTGACACTACAGTATAAAAGTGTCTTTGGTATGTTGTACAGCTGGAATGCCAAGCTTTTTCAAGAGTAGTTTGTAGAACAAATGATGAAGTAGTGGTGGTTGGTGTAGCAGATATTTTTTGAAACAGACTGTCTCTCCTTGTGTAGACACTGCTGCTGTGGCAGCTACAATCTGTTTCCTGTTGGATTTGTAACTCAGTTTGTTATGTGCTTTTAAGGTAAAATATGAAGAAAAGCGGCAATGAGGCTGCAGTTCCAGTATTAGTAATGTTTTAATTGCATGGTATTCAGCAGTGAATCACATAGACATTTCCTCTTTGTACAAATAACTTCCCTTATTTACATATGGATGTAGGTGCTGAATATTTGGCCAGACATGATCTAGACAGGCTTTTCCAGTCATATGGACTCAAAGATAAGGATAATGGAATGTCTGACTTGTTCTCAATTTATTATAACTATAGTCATGCTGTCATCACTTTCTGACCTATTTCCTCTGTTGTTCCTATGTACTTGTGTTCTTCCGAATAGGTTCCGTTGCAGTGGCTTTAAGCAAAATAATAATAAAAGTAGGATAATTCATTCAGTGATGCTTGCTTATATGTGTTAATTTAAAAAAAATTTAGTTGCAGATCTAAATACTGTACGTAGGGTTTGTACCCTTTCATTTACTATTTTATTTAGTGACTCATTTACTTCATGCCTTAATCAGAAGTTTATTTTCTTGAGTTGCTATAAATCTTGTAGGGTGGTATTTGGGGCCTGTCTGTACTTAATGTTTGTTTGGAATCTTGTTTTTTAATATAATTTTTAATCACAGTAGTATTGTTACACTTTCAATTTTCCAGTTTGGAAATGCTGGACAAAGTAGAGCCCCCTACGATTCCTGAAGGCTATGCCATGTCGGTGGCGTTTCACTGTTTAATGGATCTTGTCCGTGGTATCACTACCATGATTGAAGGAGAGCTGGGAGAGGCAGAAACAGTCAGTCAAACCACAACAGAGACAACTTCATTCCCAGCACAGTCTTCAGACCAGCAAGACTTGCAGTCTGTATCTGACCAATCGGAGAAAGAACTAGGTATTTGAAAATGCAAACACTATATAAAATACAGCATTTTTATATAAAGCAGGATTGAAATAGTTCATGCTTTATTTCTTAAATTTGTTGTTCTAAATCATATCGTTGTAGTTTGTCCTGGCTGGCAGCCAGACACCATGGAGCTGCAGTCTCACCCTCCTCCCTCCTGGAGAAGAGGGAGAGAATTAAAGGGGTAAAGGGAGAAGAGACTCGTGGGTTCAGATAAGAACAATTTAATAACTAAACTACAGTAAAATGGAAAATAATAATGATAATAATAATAGTATGAGTGATACATAGTAAACTGCTCACCACCCAGTGAGCAAGGATCAGCCTGTTCCCGGCTAATCATCCTGGAGCAGAGAGAGTCCTGTAACCGCAATCCTGGAAAAGCGGTAAGAGCCCAAGCATCCAAGAGAGAAAGAGATGACACTAAGAGAGTAGAGAGACCCTAAGGGAGAGACAACTCCGAGCGAGAACTTCCAGATAGCCCCGCCTAATATACTGGGCATGATGTGCATGATGTGGAATATATCACTGGCCAATTTGGGTCTCGATCCTAAACTTAACGTTGAATCCTAAGCCAGTAATTCTGAGCTATGCTCCCTCACAGCTTCTCCTGCACCTGCAGACCTTGGCACAGCAGAGAAGCTGAAAAG
Organism: Syrrhaptes paradoxus; assembly: GCA_013400615.1. NCBI lineage: Eukaryota > Metazoa > Chordata > Aves > Pterocliformes > Pteroclidae > Syrrhaptes > Syrrhaptes paradoxus. The sequence continues at coordinate 53,684 of VZTO01002266.1, forward strand.
TCCTTGACTGTCCTGGCAGCAACTACAAATATCAGGATGTTATCAGCCTTCTCAGCACAAATCCAAAACAGAGCCTCTTACTAGCTACTAGGGAGAAAGTTAGCTCTGTCGCAGCTGAAACCAGGACAGGTATATAAAAACTTTTAATCAAGTGGGTTTTTGGTTTGGGTTTTTATTTTTGTAACAGAACAGCAGTAGTCTCTTAAAAATAAAAAATACTTGATGTACTGCTTCTGTCCTATAGCATGTTAGCCATAGACTCCTTGTGGTGTGTTAATATTGGTTTACATGTATTTATGTGGGATGCAAGGGAGAGATAACAGGTGTTCTCCAGAATTACTATTCTGCCTTCCTATGTCCTTACTTCTGCTTAACACTGAGATCTAAGGTCACAAGAGACAACCTGACTGAGAGAAATATGACAGTTATGACCACATTAAAAGAAAAATGTATTTCTAGTGAGAAGACAAAAAAGATGAATGCTTTAATGGAGAGATTTTAAATAAGATGGAAGTAGTTAGGGAAGAACTTCTTTAAAAGCAGAAGTAATAGGAACTGAGATTTCTAATAGAAATAAGTGCAACATAGGAGGAGTCTGTACATGTAAGTGTGGAAAGACTTGGCTCTCAAGTGTGATTTTTGGCTCCTGTACCAGGCAGCAGAGACCATAGTGTTGAGGTTTGTGCTGAGGCACCAGGGCTGCGGCCGGGAGAGGACGGGGCTTTGTCCTGCCCTGTGCCCCCGGCCGCGGGGATGCAGAGCTCTCCATGGTGCTGCAGGCGACGCCGGCTGAGCCCAGGGTCTCGGCAAGGCGTGATGCAGGGAGGGAGGTGTGGAAATGACACGGGCAGATTGTAGGTCTCCTAGAGCTGTATTTTTCTCCTATTAAATGAAAGAAATTGAAAAAAAAAAAAAGAAATTATAAATACCAGGGAAGAGTATTTTTCCTTCAGTGCAGAATTTCAGTGAGTTTCTTGTCCCGCATTTATGCACTTCTGAATGTTCATTCTTACAGACAAAGATTACAAATAGTTATATATACCTTTGTAAGTTTTTTTGGTGTAATTTAAAATAAGCTTTGCTTTTTCTAAAGCATTGCTTGGGTGACATTTTTTACTTTAGCAACGTTACTTTAAAAGCAACTCTTTAAATAGTACTTTAAATGGTACTGGTGTGTGTGTTTTTGTATACATGTATATGCGTGTGTAAACATACATATAAAAACAGCCTTTAAAAGGTGCAGTATCAAGCTTGTGATATGCCTGAAATTGTGATATGATTGAAAGTTATTAAGTAAAATATTGTGTTTCTGCTATAAACAATTGTATGTGTTTGAAGTTAGCAGAGCTGTCTGGGAAGAAATGGTGAACGCTTGTTGGTGTGGTCTCCTGGCTGCTTTATCCCTCCTACTTGATGCAAGGTATTTGGTCTTTCATTTCTCTTGATTTTTCAAAGATTAGATTCCCAGCTATATTTTGAACTGACTTTTGATACCAGTCAAGTTGACAGTTGTATGAGAGAGCACTGTTCATGGCACTTGAACAAACAGGTTTGTGGGTTAGTGATGGCTAGGTGAGTAAGGCATCTGTTAAGAGTAAACAACACAGAAGTCTCCAGCAGTCTAGCATCAAGCTTTAATGCATTTCAATATAGAACAATTAATTACATTTTGAAAGGCTTGCATTTTAACTATTTAAATTATTTTTATTTCTTTTTACTTTGACTGAATGTTTCAACACATTGAAGTGATTCTACCCGTGTCTTGATTACTGTTGATAAGAGACTAAATGATGTCTTGGTACTTCTTAATACTATGCAGCCTTTGAAGTAGAAAAGTTGTTTACTGGGTAATAACTTGGGTAACTTAATTGTCTCTTTCAAAGAGTATTTTGTTATCAAATACTGTTTTCTGAAATTAGTGTTAAATGCGTTGTCATAGTCTCATTTGCCAAGTCATTCAGAACTAAAAACCAATTTTGTAGGAAATGGTTCTGAAGAATTTGGTGATTGGTTATACTTGCTTTCCGTATTTACGGTGTTGACAAGCTTAAAGTATATGTTCTCATTGCTTTCAGTTTTGGTTAGCTGCCTGCTTTTGTGCCGTGGATTATTCTTAGTAAATGATGTGTACTCTTTCAGCACTGATGAAGCTGCCACTGAAAATATTCTAAAAGCAGAATTGACCATGGCTGCACTTTGTGGAAGACTGGGTCTTGTAACATCAAGAGATGCCTTTATCACTGCCATTTGCAAAGGATCCTTGCCTCCTCACTATGCCCTTACTGTGTTAAACAGCACAACTGCAGCTCTGTCCAGCAAATGTAACTACATAGATTTTCTTTAATTGTGTTTCCATGTGTTGTCCTCCCAGATTTTCTCAGGATGTGATTGTAAAGATATGCTGCTATAGTATTTGGCTATAATAAATTATGTTAGAATACTCAGACAGGGTTTAGACCACCTGTTTTCCCAAACTGGCTATGCTTGTAGCATCTGCTGGGTATCATTGTAGTCAACATAAAACTTCCTCAATGCTTAGCATATGTCAGAAGTTCATATTCTAAGGAGATCTGTCTATCATCGTAAAGATATGTTAGGATTTGTAATTAAGGCATTCAAAGTCTGAAAAGGTCTCTAGGTGACTCAGATAAATACTTAAGAGGTGGCTGGAACATCCTTCATTTGTGGTGTGTTACAGTCTTCTCTAGAGTTGTCTAGTGATGGTAGTACTTAGTACATAAACGGAAGATCTTAGGTTCTGTGCTCTGTTCAGCTTACAAGAAATTGAACTGATGCTTCCCACATCCTGAGAGAATGTTGTAATTTGTGGATACGCCAGTTAATGATGTACTCTGTTTTGGATTTTGAAAACGAATTATGTTCTGAGAAATACAACCACTTGACAAGTATGCAGATGGATCTAATATTAGACGTCTTAATATAAAACAGAAATACCTTAGTCTGGGAACAAAGACCAGTGCCTTTACGCCAGCCCACAAGCTAAATGCATTGTTAGATCATAAGTCTGTGACTGAGCTACATGAAACTCTATGGAAATGAAGCAGTGAACTTAAGTTAGCTTGTATAGGTTACTCTTCTTTTTACAGAGTTAAGAAATAGGTGTCCTGAAGCCCTGTATTGGAAAAACATCATGACATAGCATTTATGACACCTTCATTTTGCAAGTGCACTAGTATAATGATAGCCCACAGGGATACCATTTACACAAATTACCATAGAGAACTGAGTTGAGACATAGTCTAATGCTCATATTTTAGCATAAATATTTCAGTCTTGATAGAAAATGTATTAATTTATTGCACGCAGTATCTAACAGTTGGTGAGAGGGAGTAATTACTGGTTCCTTTAACTCCATAAGGCAATGACATAATAATCGAAATATAACTGAAGGTCCCAAAATGAGCTACCTTAAAGCTAATACAGTGAAAAAATTATCTGGAGTGTGTTTGCCAGGATATGATTGATCCTACAAGTAAGTACTGGATTTTAAATTTAGATTTTTTTGTTTAAATTTTCCTCTAGCATATTCCATCCAGGGACAGAATGTTCAAATGATCAGTCCCTCAAGTGAGTCTCATCAGCAAGTTGTAGCAGTAGGGCAACCCTTAGCTCTTCAGCCACAGGGAACAGTAATGGTAAGTACATCTTGTAAGTGATCTCATCTTGCTTAACTGCTTCTTTCTGCATCTCAGTGTGTCTCAAAAATAGGCAACAGATAAACAGTATTCTTACAAATAATGGTTATCTGAAATATTATCCTGGTCTTTTCATGCCCTGGACAGTGAAGTTCTCTAACTGTAAAGAAGACTTATTCTTTTTTTTTATCTGACTCTTAGCTCAGTAGCTCCCATCCATTCCATTTGAAAAACCTCAGGTCTCAGATCTGTTACGTGCCTGTGTGTGAAGGTTCACTTAGGGTTTTTTTAAGGTAGACTTTGATTTTTTGGAGAAGATGCACTTAAAACTGGAGTGCTTGAATTTGTGTCTTTGATAATAATATGAAACTGGGAGGAGAGGGCAGTGATCAAATTGTCTTGAACCCCAGCAAGATAAGACTGAGAGAAGGAGAGATACTGAGCAACTACTCTAAAAAAGATACATTGCTCCACTGCAAACAAAATGTAATCTTTATGCTATTTGGTAAAAAATGTGTAAGTTTCCTAGAAACACTATTACTGTAGGATAATAAAAATTGTGTGGTCGTTTTGTTCTTTTTTTTTTTTTAGCTGACTTCAAAAAATATCCAGTGTATGAGGACATTACTCAATTTAGCTCACTGCCATGGAGCTGTTCTTGGTACGTCGTGGCAACTTGTCCTGGCCACTCTTCAGGTATAACAGGAAATATTTATGCCTTGCTTTTATGCCTTACTTTTTTGCCATAATTTGATTTTCAGTTTTTGCATGAGCAATAGAAGAAGCTTTGATTCTACTCATGGTGTACTTTGAATTGCCTTGAGTAAGTACTGTAGCATTTACCTTGAATTCTGTTTGCCTAGAAGGCTGATGGCTAGCTCGAGTACAATGTTAATTTCATCTCTGCCTGGAAAGGCTTTTGCTGAAAATGATTCTTCTGTATTTCAGCATCTTGTGTGGATTCTGGGACTGAAGCCTGGTGTTGGGGGTGCATTAAAACCTGGAAGAGCTGTAGAAGGGCCCAGCACAGTAAGTGTGATTGTTCATTTTACAGTTTATGATTATACAGTGTTTTCTGTTGCAATCTATAAGACACATTTCTGTCCCTTTTTTAAGGTTTTGACTACAGCAGTTATGACTGACCTGCCAGTTATATCCAACATACTTTCAAGGCTTTTTGAAAGTTCACAGTAAGAAACCTTATCTTATAATTAAAATAATGTGTGTATATCAAACTTGGTGGTGTTTTAATGGATGTTATTTTTCAGGTACCTTGACGATGTGTCTTTGCATCACTTAATAAACGCCCTTTGCTCATTGTCTCTGGAAGCCATGGATATGGCCTATGGAAACAATAAGGTATAAAGAGAGTTCTTTTGTTTTCTTTTTAGGTGTTTTGTGAAACAGGCAAAAGAATTGCATATTTATCCTTTAGCTGACTACTTCTAATATTAAGACAGCGATACATTTGATACTCCAGAGTAAAAAATAAATTTTGAACTAGAGAATGTTTTGTTTATAATTGTTCATACAGTTACTGAATTCTCTGAGCATTCTCTTTGTGTTCCTGCTTTGTTTTTTGTTAGCTAAGGAATGCCATGTGTTTCCATTAGTCAAATTGTAGTGGATAAAACTTTTAAAAGCCCTTGTAATTTCAGGGGTTAGAAATTCTGAATAGCACAGTGTGTTCTGTAAGGTGTTCATTTTAATTTCACTTTTATTTTATAATATACTTCAGGAAAAGTCTGATAATTTAGATATTAAAAAAAAAAAAACCTTGATAATTCATATTTACTTGGGAAAATGATAGTATTCCTGCCAGCCTTGGTAAACAACCTTTAGCCCAGAAAGGTTAAAGACCCTGTGATTGAGTAGGATTGAGAATATATTCTCTGAGTCATAATCTAATCCCAGAGGAGAGTTTCTGAAAGTTTTTCCTTGATCTATTACGCTGGAGATAACGATGACAGAAAATATGCTTTATAGTATTTGACAATTACAGCAACAGAGAATGAATCAAAATAAGCAGAGGTGTTTTTTTTTTTTAAAGTCAGTTGAAAATGAAAATAAGAAAGCAGCAGAACCGGGAACAGAGAATAATTCCAGTGTAAGGGTAATTTTGACTAGATGTTGATTTAAAAAAAAAATAAAATTAAAATAAGCTTATCACAAATATCTGCATATGTATTTGGTGAATGGGAAGCTTATCGTATTCCTGCAGGGCATTTATGAAGCTGATAGAAGACAAACCATAAGAGGATTCTTAAATAAAATATTCTGTACTGTTTGTTCATATATAATTTTAACTTTAAAAGTTGTGATGGGAAAAAGGCTATTTTGCTAGTAAAATCTGGTTTGCTATGAATCTAGTTGGAAGGAGGGCTATGTAAGAATGAGAGTTTTGTAAGGGATATCAGTGCTTGGAGGGAACTATGTGAAAAATGATGAAAGCAGTGTTCTTCATGATATGCTGTTGCTGTCCCCTTGTGGCTTCTCACGAAGTACTGCAGATGCTGTGGGAACTTCCAAGCCGTGTATCTAAACTGTTGGGACAGCGTTCACAGCCCACGAANAAGTGTAATTTTTTAAGGAAATCTAAACTGTATTTACATGTTTTGGTTTATGCTGTTTGTTTTTGCAACTTGAATGCATGACAATTTGAGTTTAAAAGAGAATTTGTATATTTAAATTACAGTATTTTAATATCTCTTATTGACTTTGTCCTTATTGTGCCATCACTCTTTGTATGTTTAAACACAGCAACGTTTAAAATTTTCAGTTTATTATCATTCATATATCTGTTATAATTAAGGTGACATAAACAGGTTTCACTTTGGATTCACACAGTACAAATATATAGGAAGAACTTACGATATATTTTTGTGTTTTTACCAAATAAATTGAAGCCATTACGTTTATTGACAAAGGGTTGGTTTGTTTTTAAAACATCTATGCTAACATTTTGAATGGTGTCATTAAGAGAATACTGTACAAATATAAAAATAAGTGTAATAATCCTATTTCAGTTTCGTAAGTATTTTAACTTAAACATTGAAAATACATGCAATAAAGTAAAAAAATAATAAATTTTTGTTTGAAACTAAAAACAGGTGATGGAATGTAATTGTAAAGTTTTAATTCTCTGTACAGACATGTAGAAGAATGAAATGCAAGAACAGGGTTAAATTTAAAGTGGGTAAAGGAGGAGGTTTTTCTTCCTCATTTTCCTGAAATTATCAGACACTTCTGTAGAACCAGTGCATTATTTCAAACAGAATTAAAGATTGGCCATCTCTAACCTGACTTACAGAGATCATCTCCACATAATCTTTTATCTATGAGAAGAAATCTGAATGCTTAGGGGTTTAGAGACTTAAGCCAGAGGCATCTCTTTCTCTTGTCTTTTTTTCGCCCCCCAAGACAACGTTCACCATTCACATCTTGAGACTGTGTTTCCACCTAGTAAGCAGGCAGTTTCATTCTGTTATCTATTGTGGGTATTAGCCACTCTTTCAATTTCTTTTAAAGTACTGTCTTTTTCCTTTTAAACTTAAGTCATCAAGGTACAATAGGGAAGGAGAAGACATCAGCTGCAAATTCAATTAAACACAACCCGAGGGAAGAATTTATTCCTCTCTCTGGAACTGATTATCTGGTCAGATTCCATGCATTATGAAGTAGTTCAAATTCCCCCTCTTTTTTTTTTTTAATATAAGATAACAAAAATAAAGTCTTTCAGGAGAGTAGCTGTTTCTTGTCTACATTTTTAACAGTAAGCTAGCCATTCTGCATCATCCTTCTTTTCAGTTTGGCTAGTGGCTGATAATGGAATGGTCCACCAATCAAAACCATCAGCCTTCCTTATGATCCTGCCTTGGACTTTGATTCTGGATTCTTACACCGGCTGAGCTAGGACTGGAAGGGAAAGAATTATCACTGAATGGTTTGGGTTGGAAGGAACCTCAAAGATCATCTAATTCCAACCCCCCTGCCATGGGCAGGGACACCCTCCACTAGACCAGGTTGCTCAAAGCCTCATCCAGCCTGGCCTTGAACACCTCCAGGGATGGGGCATCCACAGCTTCCCTGGGCAACCTGTGCCAGTGCCTCACCACCCTCACAGTGAAAAATTTCTTCCTAATATCTAATCTAAGTCTACCCTCTTTCAGCTTAAAGCTGTTACCTCTTGTCCTATTGCTGTGCTCCTGGATAAAGAGTGCCTCCCCATCTCTCCTGTAGGCCCCCTTTAAGTACTGGTAGGCTGGTGTAAGGTCTCCCTGGAGCCTTCTTTTCTCTAGGCTGAAAAACTACAAATCTTGCAGCCTGTCCTTGTATGGGAGGTGCCTCAGCCCTCTGAATGTAGAGGTCAATGAAACTGTAGACTTATCTTGTTTGTTTGAGGGTTTGGAAGTACAGTTCATACTAGGTATCTATGCAATGGATTTGCACAATATTTTTAATTTTTCTGTTCTAAAAAAGCAATTAGCAAAACTATTAGGGTTAGATAATTAGGAGACAGAAATAGACGTGCATTTGAAACTTAAGCTTGAAATAGTGTTTGCTATTGTTTTGTGAAGTTTTTGAAACAATGGAGCGTAAAGCTTATTTTACATTCACTATGTAGTTACTTTTTGTATTTGAGAATATAGGAGCGCAGACACTTTCTGTGTTGGCTACTGTCGTGCTTCTTTACTTGATTATGTTAAGCAGAGCATGAAAGATGAAACTTTCAATTTTGTAGTAGCTTAAGACTAAGTTAAACCTGCGAGTTTCAGGCATTAATTCAAGAGTTGCTTGGTGCTTTTTAGTAAATCTTTATCTGAATTAGCAGTTAGTATATTAATTTTGGAAAATGTATTGGCTTGAACTGCTGTGGTTTTCATTATGTTTCCTTCTGTGTCTTTCACTGCTTCCTATTGCTTCCTTATTCAGAAGGTACGTCTGTCCAAATTATAAAATGTTTTCCTATTAAACCTAATTTTGTCATGTAGAGATTTATTTTATTGTTGTTAAAAAATAATATTGTACTCAAATTCTAATATAATTGAAATACTTATTTTTTATATATTATCTGTGTTCAAATCTTGGTTAAATAGAAGTGACTTTAAACAAAACATTGCTGTGTTTTCAGGTCTGTCAGCATCCAAACTCCAGAATGAGAGAATGGGGAGCAGAAGCTTTAACTTCTCTCATTAAAGCAGGACTGACATTTAGTCATGATCCTCCACTATCTCAAAATCAGGTAAAGTGAGTTTAAGAGCAGTTGCTTTGCTCCTCTTCTGGAGCTTAAAATGAACATGAAATCAAAATCTTCCCTAGAGGAAGTTTTCTACAGTTCAATAAATAGGAGGCATTCAAAGCAACTTTACTATTGAGTTTATAAAGCCTTGCAGCTGTAACATTCAGATGTAACTATTGAGAATCACCTCATGCATTCTAATGAACTGTCCTCCTTCCTTTTTCAAATGCATAGCAAAGAGTGGTGATGCTTGCGTATTATGTCTGTTTGTTACAACAAATTATGGATCAACCTCATGAGTGCAAAACAGTTCCAGAATGTTTAGAATTATATACCTGACATGGTGACTGGTAAAAAATGAATTGCCTAACCTTCTAAATCACAGCTATTCAATCCATTATTAATAAAATAGTACTGAGGTTCACTGGATAGTATTTTCAAGGTCTCTTTAGTTGTAAGCTGAATCTAGCCCTGATGGCTGAGCGTAAAGTTGCGTGATAGTTTTTATGCAACTGTGACAGCATGCTGTAGCTACTTCCTGAGGTACCTGCAAAACAGGTGGGGGGTTGGGGGGAAAAAAAAATGTAGATTTCCTGCTGAGTTCCTTTATAAACAGTTCTTAGCAAGGTCAATTTGACACTGAATTTGGGCATTTAATGTATGAGTTGCTGAATTCATTTAATGGATCTTCTATTAGTACTGTATGTTTTCACTTATTATACATAAAAATATTAAAAATCAGTTAAATTTCAGCATCCTTAATATGCCTTATTGTTTACTTTTAGAGACTGCAGTTGCTTTTATTGAATCCACTAAAGGAACTGTCAAACATTAGTCATCCTGATATCAGGATCAAGCAGTTGGAGTGTGTGCTACAGATTTTGCAAAGTCAGGGTGACAGCTTAGGACCTGGTTGGCCGTTGGTGCTTGGAGTCATGGGAGCAATCCGAAGTGATCAGGGGTAAGTGATGGAAATAAAATTTTAAAATCAGGTAAGATAAGAACAGTGGAAAGAATTCTGCTTTTATTTTCTTGCTTTAATAGCCACTTTGATAATAGCCATAATTTTGTGAAAAATTTTACTCAAGAAAAATAGTTTAAATTTTTCTTCTAGCACACTTTTATTTTACTGAATTTATGTTTAAGAAGACTAAAGTATGGTTCTGCTCTACCCTCTCTTGTGGTCAGCACGCAGTATACACTGAGGAATACTCTTTGTGCCAATTCATTTGATCTTAGCCATCTGCTGGACACATCTCTGGTGCTTGCAGATAATTCTGTATGACTTAGCGGTTGCTCACAGTTCTTCTGTTGTTTCTTTTTCTTCTTAAATCTTTGGATAGTTTCTAGTGTATGTGTCATTTTCTGAACGTTCTCTCTTTTTGTTGAAGCCTTCCTCCCTAAATGGCCACTGGTAGCACAAGGATGGAAGATTATTTACTTGCTGTGGGCGAATCCATTGACTGACTAACACAGCTGACTCTGTTGCCAACAGAGAGGGAATGTTACTGGACTGGTCTTCTAGACTACAAGGGAAAGTGAGAGGTGAAGTTGCAAGGAGTTTTTGTGAAATGAACATCTGAGCCTAGAACTGTAAGCACCAAGAACTGTACCCACACACTTAGACCATATGATTCCTTCTTTGGTGCTAGGTCAAGACTAGCACCAGGATAGGTCATCAAATAACTCTGGTGTCAGAAGGATTAATCTTGGCCTATCTCTCCTTTTGCCCTACCTTAGCTTCTGTCTTCTGACCATGTGAAGACCTCCTAAAGCCCCTTCACATGCTTGAAGGATTTTGCTCTTGTACCAGTATTGCTTGCTTTGGCAGTAGCACCCACCAAAATCCCCAAGGATGTTGACATTCTTGGTTGTGAGCATCCTCTTTTTGGTAACCATGCTTCCTTTGGTAATTCCTGTTTCCACACATGGTGCAATGTGTTTTGTGGTTCCTACGTGCCTTTTGATTTTCACTGTTGTTGTTGATGGATGAGAACCAACACAGATTCCTTCTCAAGACAGTCCTCAGATCCCTTTTACATCTCAAACCCATACCTCACTGGCAGATATCTCAAGATGTTACTAAGATCTTGAGTTATATCTTAGCCTCCTCCTACAAAGCATATAGAGTAATCTACTTTTCTTCAACTACATAGCACTGTTTGCCCACATCATATCAACTACAGTAGGGAAAAATATTAAGCAAACCTTGTATTATCATCCTTTAAATATAAACTTATTGACCATGAGACTTTCTTCACAAGTATCTTCCCTCTGGTCAGTGAACATCCTGGATTCCAGGGCAGAAATCCATTTACCTTCCAGGATAGCTTCTTGCCAGGCTGCTATAAATCCAGAAGATGCTATTTTGAGAGCCAGTAGTACTTCAGTCACTTCTCGATTGTATGATACTAGCCTGCCAAACAAAAAGAAGTCTGTTGTTGAAGAATTTTTCAATGGGGTGCCCCTGTTTGTTTTAAGGATAGATAAAGCCCTATATTATCTTAAATTTTTGAGCTGAGCTTAAGTTTTTTACATTTATATTTACTTTTTTGGTGGCCGCCTGTAACATTAAGGACAATTTCACATTTTGAAGAGATGTATTGATGTTGCCACTTGCATGAAGGACTTTCCTCTAAACACGTAGTAGTGTGTGACACTAATTGGGACATGAACTGTTCTGAATTTGTTCAAGTGGCCTCTCATTTTTCCCATTAACTCAGTGCTTCGAACTGAGTGGGTTAACTGTAGTTTCATTTCCTGCCTCCTTCTCTTCTCTCTTGGAGTCCTTGAAGGTCACATACCTCTGAAACTTTGTAGTGGAGAGGGAACTGCAGTAGTTTTGGCTATGTTTCACTTTATAGAATCCTGTAACGAATATGGGGGAAAGTACTGTGTGAGCATTTCCTACATGAGTGTAGCAATGGTAAATCCTTTGACCTTATGTGGCAGGATGGATGTCTCTCTGCAGTATGCATCGTATTGGAGAATTATCACTTACACCATTACTGTCCATGTGAAGTTTCTTGTGTGTTCCTCTGACTTCCATATCGTGTTGGCCCACCTCTGATTTGCATTTTTAATTAATTGAAAACGTTGTTTAATTTAGGATTCTGAAATATGTAACTGACACATCTATATTTTGATTTTTTTCTGAACAGCGCTAAGTTTCTGTATTACAAACTTTTGGAATTAAGAAAAACCCCTATAGTGAAATTTAAATGCAACTTCTCTATTTTTTGTTATCTACGCTCCACTACTCCTTTTGATTCCTGCATTTTGTCTCTCACTAAACAAGGTTTTCGTTATAGTTGACCTTGCTGTTTCTGAGAGCTCCTTCTCACAAACCTTTTCCAAACTACATTTTTATTTTCTTTGCATTCAGAATTTAATTCTGAAGGCAAAGTATTTATTATAAAACTTTAATAGCAGATACCTTGAAAAGATTTTGTTTAACATAATATAGTATTGAAGCAAGTAAGATTACGTTAGCATGCATCTTTCCTAATAAATAAGAATACATTTTGCCCACCTGTTTGGCATACTTCAAGTAATTTGTAACTGCTAATATGAGAAATTGTTCAGAATGGCTTACTCTTTGGAAGCTTATCATGCTTAAACTTGAGCTTTGTTTTGTCCATTGTGGCTTTTTTTGGAACATTTTAGCTGACACATTTGAACTAACAAGTCCTAGAACTCCAGAACAGAGAAGTGGACTTTACTGTATAAAACTAGCTGAGGACCACTGGAGACACTTCACTAGCTAGTTAGCATAGACTAAAATACTTCGTCAGAATTTGAAGCTTCAACTTAATGTTGTATCTCCAAAAACTCTGCCATTGAAACATTTAAAATGTTAAAATGTTGCAAGTTCATCTCAAAAACATTAAATGATTTTTTTCTTTTTTTTTTTTAGTAATGCTCTCTCTTGAGGTATTGTATTCGAAACATTCCTGCACTCTTGAAGAAATTTGAAATAAGTGTATGGGTGTGTGTTTTGTTTTGCTTTGTTTTTTAAGAGAGTCTTTAATACGGACTGCATTCCAGTGTCTTCAGTTGGTTGTGACAGACTTTCTTCCAACAATGCCATGTACTTGTCTACAGATAGTTGTTGAAGTTGCAGGAAGCTTTGGACTGCACAATCAAGAGCTAAATATTAGCTTAACTTCAATTGGTTTGTTGGTGAGTTTTATATTAACCTACAGTGATGCTGCTTCTAGCTTTAGTTTTATTTTATTTTTTAAAAAATAAAAATTTATCTGTAGTCAATTCTAAAAATGAATGCCAAAACCTTTTTTTGAGTGGACTCTCATTCTGTCATTTGGAAGCGTGTAAATTGAGTGAGCACAGTTTATCTCTAATCCGCATGACTCTAGGGTTAGGTAAAGAAATAGCATTGTGTTGTAATCATGTTCATCAAGATCTTATTTTTAATACATTGTTTCCCCTTCTAGTATTTCATGTATAACTGGGGCCTAAAAGCTGGGGCNTCTTGAGGTATTGTATTCGAAACATTCCTGCACTCTTGAAGAAATTTGAAATAAGTGTATGGGTGTGTGTTTTGTTTTGCTTTGTTTTTTAAGAGAGTCTTTAATACGGACTGCATTCCAGTGTCTTCAGTTGGTTGTGACAGACTTTCTTCCAACAATGCCATGTACTTGTCTACAGATAGTTGTTGAAGTTGCAGGAAGCTTTGGACTGCACAATCAAGAGCTAAATATTAGCTTAACTTCAATTGGTTTGTTGGTGAGTTTTATATTAACCTACAGTGATGCTGCTTCTAGCTTTAGTTTTATTTTCTTCTTTTTTAAAAAATAAAAATTTATCTGTAGTCAATTCTAAAAATTAATGTCAAAACCTTTTTTTGAGTGGACTCTCATTCTGTCATTTGGAAG
>VZTO01002266.1:70522-89003 GCA_013400615.1 Syrrhaptes paradoxus
AAATTGTTTCTCCTGTCCGAGACTCAGAGAAGCCTGACACGCCTCCAGCTATCAATGTTTCTGTACCTGTGGTGGTAGGGACAACGACTGCCACTAGTCTTGGCAGATCATTCATGAGAACTGACTCCATAGGAGAAAGAATAGGAAGATACAATGGATCTGAACCACCTGTAGTAACAGATGAGATTGAAGATTTGAATCTGTGGTGGGCAGCCTGGAACAGCTGGTATAGGATTGGTTCAGAAAGTACAAGGCCTCCAATTACTTGTGATAAATTGACTTTCATTCCCAGCCAGCCTTTTCTTACAGCTTTAATTCAAATATTCCCAGCTCTTTACCAACACATCAAAACTGGTTTCAGCATGGATGATCTCCAAAAGCTGGGTGTCATTTTGCACAGTGCTGTTTCAGTTCCAATCAGTTCTGATGCTTCCCCTTTCATCCTTCCATCTTACACTGAAGCAGTTTTGACAAGTTTACAGGAAGCGGTGCTAACAGCTTTAGATGTTTTACAAAAGGTAATGATGTGACTTCAATTGTGTGTTGAAAGGTAAACTACACTGTGTCTCAATTCTTCTTCTCAGAACTATAGTGTGGTGGCTTAAACATGAATTTTAAAAATTATACATAATTGCATAGTATACTGTGCACAGAACAATCATATCTCCGTTCCTAGTGCAACCCAGGTGATCTGATTTAGAGGAATGGTATAATCTTTATGAAATGCGCTTTTGCTTGCTTGCAGAAATACCTTAAATGTGGTGCTGTGTTTGTAGCCATTTACTTATCTGTCTAATATTACCATATTGTACTGTTATGAGGGTCTGTACACAGAGTTGGGGGAATAGCCCCCAAACAGTATTCCTTATGTTGCCCAGGTACTGCCATAAACAAAGTCTAGAAGAATACTGGTCATGAGAACTTTGAGTTCATGCAAAAAATACAGTATAAAAAAGTCTCTGGCAGACCATCTGCCTTCTTGCCTCTTGTTAATCAGTTGTTTAAAGAAAATGCTGCATCTCTGCTTAAAAAATTCTCAGTGTAGAACTCATCCTCAACGAGCACCCTTCACACAAGTGAATCTGTAAACAACAAATTAGAGTGTCTTTTTTCTGGATAGTTAAAAAANTATTCAAAATAAGCAAAGTTGATAATGAATGAGATCATGCATTTATATTAAGCACAGTTTTTAAAAAAAAAACAACCAAACCCCCACCCCCCAAAAAAACCTAGTTGGGAAATACCAGAATCAAAACAATCTGTCTGACCTGAATTCAGTCCCTTTGGGCTTTCATGTTATGACTCCTTTGCTTAACTATGTGGCCGTACCTTTTTGTATTCTTCTTTCTCCTCTCAGACAGGATCCTGCCTCATTTAGCTCATAGAACACATGGTACCTACTTAATGAGCAGCAATTCAGTATCTTGTTTTCTTTTTGCTTAGAGTGGGTTGACTAATCTCATACTTATTTAAGCCCCACAAGCAAGGCAGAATCATTATCTTGCGGTCATTCTTTTAGTTTAACAAATATTCATTAATGTATTTTGAGAACAGAGGTATAAGATTAGAAGCTGGTATTAAATCTCAGTTTGGGGATATAAATAACATGAAGTTTTAACACCAGTCATATCCACTACATTTTCATCCTTTTCCAGTAGGCTTGACCCTTTTATTTCCTTCCTTTTCCAGCAGCTCAGCCCTGTCCAAGTCCTGTTTTCCCCACTTAATCACTCCGTGTATTAATCTCTCAGCTTTTCTGTTTCTTTGCCAATCTCCTTATCCAGATGTTCTTAGCTCCCAGGGGCTGTAGGCATTAGCATTTTTCAAAGAAGGGGTTACCAGAGTTTTTAACATGAGTATAAAAAATGTGCAGTTTTTCCTCTTGTTCTTGTCAAGATGCTAAACTGTTTTAGCTCAAGTTTTCTTAAACAATAACACAAGCAATAACTCCCCATGAGAAACAGAGACATTCCTCCTTCCCTCTGCCGATCAAAATGGTTAGTGTGGCAGTGACAAGCCTTTGCAAATACAGGCTTACATAGGAAGTCTTATGGACCTCAGTTTATACAGTACCTCCCACCTCATCTATAGTTCTGCTACGAAGAGAACAGTACTGAAGTTGCTAAAAAAATAAGTTAAAATATATTTAGACATGGTAAGGTCTGTGAAGTTGCATGATTGCTCCTCTTGGCTGTGTAACACAGTACAGTTCACATAAGGCAGCCAGCCAGTGCTGACATGGAGCAAAGGCCATCCATCAGATGGTTTTGCTGGAGGCCACGGTGTCTTATTCTTCTGTTGAAATGAATTAATACTCTCAGAAGTACATACCGAAGCTATACCGAGTTAAAGAATAGTATGTAAATACCCACCACCTTCTTTTAAACAAAATGTTTCTTACATGTTTGCATTGCGGGATCAGATTAAGTTTAGTTCTTTGCTGATACAGGAAGATTTGTGGCAGTTCTGCTTTTCTAAGAAGTTCTGGACAACCTTGTAATTGGAATAGCATGAAAAAACCCTGGCATTTTTAAGACTGAGCCCCTGACTAGTTTAATAAAGAGATTTTATTATGTCATTGCACTAGCAAGGGACATTGCAACTCAAGAACATAAGACTGGAAGAGAACCTTGATTCTCCTTACAGACTTCCATGTGTTGAGCCCATTTTACACCTTTGTTTTGTTCTTCTGTTTTTCACTGATCCTGAAATGAATATTAATAAAAATCTAACAATGTGTAGTGAATGGCAAATGCATTTTTAAGTTTTGCCATTATAGATGTTAAGATAGTATTCTGTGAGTAAAGTAAGTTGCTTCCATGCAAGTAAGTTGTATCTATGCAAAAGTTATCTAGGGGTTTGTGTATGTTCTCTTTCCATTTCTAATCCATGTGTTCATACATAAATAATTTTTTTATACCTTTCCTAATAGGTATGTAATCTTGCAGTAACCTGTTAAAATGTAGTGTAGTGACTTCAGTGCAGCAGCATTATCAGCTGAAATTGTTCTACAGGGTGTTGAACACTTTCAGATCAGCAATTAACCTTTTAGCCTTCTGCCATACAGATGAGTATCTGGCATCAAAGCATCTTTTTCAGAGTTCAGTACAGTCTTGAACCTGAGCACCAGAAAAGGAGTATGGTTTTTTAGAAGGAGTGCTGCAATGTATTCATAATGCTGATTAAGCTTTTTTGAGCATTAGACATATGTTTTGAATTGCAGGAAGCTGAGGAAAAGGGAAGGGCCCTTGATGATTCATGGTGTTCTCTGCTGGAGGTTGTAGATGGCCTGAAGGTGCAGCTAGGTCCTAGGGTAATTTAGTGATGGCAGTGCCTGCAGCCCTTCTGGTGGCTTGCTCCCTCTCATGGCTGGGGACTTAGGATATCTGCTAGCCCATTGACTGCCACAGCTCATGACGCAGCCTCAGCACAGCTTCAGAGCTCTTGGTATCTTGAGTGAGTTCAGCCACAACTCGTCATGGATGATTTCCTTTTTTTATTTATGGGGTTTGATTCTTCCCCAGAGAAGAATGACAGTACAAGCACAAGGTCTTTTTGTGGAGCAATAAATAGACTGTTTCTTGAAGCTTTGAGAAGAGAGACTTTATGAGGAAAAGCAAGACATTTAAAATGACAGAAAGTAATTGGAGTAACTTCATAGAATCATTGTATCTGGCTTTGAAAATAAATGCCCTAAGACTGCCTTGGGATTTATATTGCAACAGGAAATCATTAGCCTATGACAACATGATATTTCATTGACATCTTTTAAGTACACCCTTCCTGAAATGTTTTCCATTTTAAAGCAAGATTATGAGTTTCAGCTGTACCAAAGTCATATCATTGTCATTTTATTTATGTTGCTTTCTGTAAAGCACAATTTTAAGTACTTATGAAAACCTTGTATGAATTACTTCTGAGATTTAAGTGTTCCTTGAATTAGAACTTAAAGAAGATGTGGCTGAGATCAACAGATGAGACTTGTATAAGACATATTTTGCTGTCATGTCAAAGCAGAGTTTGTAAAGAAAAGATATATTTTATTGGACAAAATGAGATAGTTGTATTTACTAAACTGTATATGCCAAGGTATCTTGCCACTTAATTTACTTTAATAAAATAACAAAACTTATTTTCCTTAAACTGTTAGAACTTTACACTGTCTTTTATAGAGCATGAGTCTTGCATTGTCTTGTATGGGGATTTTTCTTCAGGAGCTCCTTACACTGATGCAGGTTTTTGAATGTGGAAGCTCAGGATATATATTAAGTTTTTGTATTTTCTTTTGGTATAGGCTATATGCGTGGGCTCAGAAAGTATGCAGATAATGTATCCTGCAATCTTTGACCAGCTGTTGGCCTTTGTAGAATTTTCTTGCAAGCCTCCACAGTATGGACAGCTGGAAACAAAGCACATTGCAAATGCAAAGTATAATCAGGTAATTAATTAGAAATCTTGCTTGTTTCACTTGGCTGGTGAACCCAATTCACCTTCAGATTTAGATTGATTAGCAAGATACATTTATTCCATCTGTAAAGACCTCGCTGTGCATGTTGAGTAATAAGTTAATGTATTAGTATTTTTTTATGTGCTTTTGTTGTCTTCATTTGCTCCCTTTGAATTCTACTTTACTTTTATACTTTGTATTCCTCTGTGTAGGAAGGACCTTGCCTGGACACCAGACATAGTGAATGTGTCTGTATTTGTCCAGTGACTTAATCTAAAATAACTTGTCCTACATGTGGTACCGTATTTAACAGAAAAACACAATAATTTTGAATGGAGAAAATTCCCTTAAGCTGCAAATTTTTGAATTGCACATGCTGTAAAGAAACGGGACATATTCAATAATTCTTTTTATTTCTGTACTCTGCTGTTCACTGAGCATGAGCATCTGATTCACTGTAATCAAAGAGGTAACTATGATGTATGTATTAATTTTTCTTATTCTGTTTGTCCTGGAACACAATGGAATCACACTAGATACAACTATTTGCACCGGTGAGTTAAATTTCCTTAAAGATTGTCCTAATGTAGTTGTCTTGCCTAGACTGCAACATTTCTCCTATTAAATGTACTTTACTTCAATGTAGAGTACATTTTGATAGCCAGACTACGTTGTATTTGCAGTACTGTTGCTTGGACCTTGCATGCATTAAACTGAGAGTTCAATGCAAAACATACACTTTCTGTTCCTTAAGTGATGTGTTTTCACATAATTCACTAATTCACTCAGTAATTCACTAATTTCTTTTCCTAGGCGGAATGGGTAGCATTGAATTATGTACCGTTTGCCGAGAGATCATTGGAAGTTGTTGTGGACTTATACCAAAAGACAGCTTGCCATAAAGCTGTGGTAACAGAGAAAGTTCTTCAGAACATTATTAAGGTAAAAGGTTGTCCTGCATATGCTCTGAATTTAATGAGCTTATATTGAAAATCATGAGTTTCATTTTGAGCCAGTGTTGATAACTTTCTGGGTAGGTTAGAGCTTTAGTAAAAAAAATATATTTTATGAAGATGAGCAGCAGTTAGTAATTTCACAGAATCACAGAATGTTAGGGATTGGAAGGGACCTCGAAAGATCATCTAGTCCAATCGCCCTGCCGGAGCAGGAACNAGATGCTCCATTCCCTTCATCATCTTCGTGGCTCTGCGCTGGACTCTCTCCAGCAGTTCCCTGTCCTTCTTGAACTGAGGGGCCCAGAACTGGACACAATATTCCAGATGCGGTCTCACCAGGGCAGAGTAGAGGGGGAGGAGAACCT
Organism: Syrrhaptes paradoxus; assembly: GCA_013400615.1. Lineage (NCBI taxonomy): Eukaryota > Metazoa > Chordata > Aves > Pterocliformes > Pteroclidae > Syrrhaptes > Syrrhaptes paradoxus. Next base: position 76,291 of record VZTO01002266.1, read on the forward strand.
CTCTTGACCTAATTTCTTTGGAAGCTGCAAGGCTATTGATTAGGCTATATGTATTGTTCTTTAGCTGGATAATGTCAGCATTTCAATGATAAGATAAAAATTAACAAGTATATTAGGCCACAAAATATTAATCTTGGAAAATATTATGCACCTGAATCTGAAAAGCAGGCCTCTTAGTAAATATGGCATTGAAGGCCAAAGATCCATTTCTGTAGACTGGCAAATATACTTTGGGGACATGTGCTCTCACTGTTACTTTTGATATGCTTTCAATGACTTTGTGTGTCATTGATGTAGTTGTGAAATGTTACAGGTGCACAAATGCGCCTTTAAGGTGAAATTGACAAACTTAACTTTTTTTGATGTTGTTTCCATTTTAGCAAATAATTTTGGTAAATAATAGAAGTAGTAGTAAATGTGTATGCAACCTAGGTTTATTTGTAATGACTTGGCTGACGTCAGGTTGTTCCTGTATAGAAATTTATGAATTTGTGTTTAAAATAGTTACGTGGTATTGTTTGCCATCTGTTATGAATTAATTTTTTGTATTTCAAAGTTAATGCAGTTGTTTTCCACTTGTGTTTTAATGGGATAGGTGAAACTGATACAAACACCACTTTTCTTTAACATTCACACTTGATAATAATGTGATCTATTGCAGTAGATTAAAATGGCTTTAAAAATATTTTTCATGTCTCTAAAGCCTATGTTGTGATTGGAATTAGATTTGACCCCCATGAAGAATAGCAGCAGAGGAAAATATTCTGTTTAATCTAGGGTTAGGTCCTAGCTCTCATAATTTTTGGCAAGAGAGAGTTAATTACAATTGATTTTACAATTGTAATTAATTACAATCCTCCTTCATCCCTTTGCTTTCTTTAAATCAGAGACTTCGCTAAAAGCATTGGAGACATATGTGTAATACACAAATTTAGTCACTATGTATTTGAAATGTAAATTAAATAATTAGTTTTCCAAGATAACTTGGTATCAGGTTCTAGTTAGTTTGACTAACAATGCTAAAAGGAATACATATAGTATAAATAGTACATATTCTTAATGGTTTTAAACTCATTTATGACTTTCTTTTGTAGATTTTGAAGCTGTCTTCCTCTCTGAAAGACTTAAAATTTGCTGTGTTTTCATCTGCTGTACCTTTGAGATGTGTTGCAGCCTTTATCTTAGAATTTCACTAACTTTTTGCTTTTAAACTTCATGTGGTTTAACAGTCAGCAATTACCAGGTGTCTTGCAGCGGTCATGTATACACTTTGACTTTTGCATATTAGGAAAAGTTTAAATATAATGAGACTTTTTTTCTTTACTGTGGAAACACTTGAGATGGCTTTCTAGGAACAGGAGTAAACTCCAGAATACACGTATGATAACGAACTGCCTGTAATCTGTGAGATGTTAGGAAAACCCATTTGTCAGGCTTAGCAGAAATGTGGATGGCAATACAGAAAAAGCAAATTAGTTTGTAATTTCATAATTTAATTGGTAATGGATCCACTCTGACCTTGTACTTGGCAACAGACCTGTGATTTAGCCAACTGGTATATAGTAAATAGTCTTTATATTTTTTAAAGAGCATCCCATATACCAGCAGAAAACCTGTGTGTGTACTGTCATCTGTGACAGTATCTGTTAAGATATTCAGCAGAAGCCAGTCATATTCTTAGATTTGTGTGAGCATATATACATTTTGTTTTAACCTTCATTTTGCAGACCTTAAGAATACCTCTTAGCCTGAAATATTCGTGTCCTTCTGAAAGCACATGGAAGCTAGCTGTTTCCTCTCTTCTCAAAGTTCTCTCTATTGGACTACCTGTTGCAAGGCAGCATGCATCTTCTGGAAAATTTGACAGTATGTGGCCAGAGCTAGCAAATACTTTTGAAGACTTTTTATTCACCAAAAGGTAAACACAATTTCCTTTTTTTATTTATTTTAAACTGGAAAATATTTGTTAGTAATCTGTTCAATAAATCTGTCATTAAAGGTCAGTAAAAATAGCCTTATCTTTAGAGATATTTGATATCTGAAAATTATTTTCATGAATGNGAGTTTTGGAGAACTATTTCTTACATTGCTGTTCACGTAGAAGCCCATAGTAATCTTGCATTTGTTTCTACCCAAGACAAATTGACTGCATCTTAATAATTAACCATGCTTTATTTATAATGCTTTGTGAAACAAAGTGTAGTGAAGTAGTCAGATTTATAACTAGACAGACAGGCAGATGTATGAGTACATGCGTAATCTCTCAGGAATGGAATGCTGTAGATGTGGGCATGTTGAGAAGGTCCAAAATTGAAAAATAATAACAGTCAGAGACTTGGACAACCTATTAGTTTGTTGAAACAAAAGAACATAGCATTAGAAAGACGTAAGTCTTCAGAATATGATAAAAGACTGCTCTAGAGAAGAATTTTTATTGTCCCTTGAGAATCAGTAAAAATAGATTTCAGTACAGCAAAGATTATCTAGGTTAGACATTAAGGAGACCTTTTACTGTAAGGAGGGTTAGGTATTGTAGGAGGTTGCTTAGGAGCAGTATGAAATTTCCATCTTATGTGAACATCTGTGGGTAAATATCTTTTAGGAGTAGTATATCTATCTAGTGGTGTCTCCGATTAAAGGACAGCGTGGAATATGAAAAATTTAATTCCCCGATTTTCTGTATGTATGCTGCTTTCAGTAACAAATTAATCTGTCTTTTTAACAGAAAACAGTAGGATTCTGTACCTAACACTAATATGCTGTGTATTTATGTGTGTATAGTTTTCAAACACCCAAGTATCAGCAACGAAACACAGCTGTATTTACTAATGATGAATAAACAGCCGCTTGCCCAAAACTAAACAAAAAATAGATACCAATGAAACTTAATTTTAGAGACACATCTATTAGTGAAAATGTTTGTAACAATGAATGGGTTTGGAATTTCATCAATAGAGTTAGATGACAATTGAATGAAAACCAATTGTTTTGGGTTTTGCATTTACTTCCATTAAATATTATTAAATAGGAGGACCCTAAAATAAAAAAGCTTATCAAAACTACATTAAAGATGCTTTAATCATACAAATGCTTCACTGTTGCTTTAATTTAAAATAATCTTTGCAGTATCTTGTTTGGTTTTGTTTTCAGCTGTGGTTAGTAGTCCTGCTTCCATTCTGAGATAGGCCTCCAGATTGGCAAACACCCTATGATCAGTATCATTGTTGGGTTTAGAAAATTAAAATGAAGGTTTTTCAGGTTATTGTAGAAGAATGTATGTTCACTTAGAAGTTACTTTGGGAGTATGCACTACCATTTGCTGGAAATGAATTTTTCCGAAATATTTGCAAAACAGATGAAACACATCCATTTTGCATGTTTTTAGCTGCCCCAGGCTGGCACTGCTACAGTTTTGGGGTATTAATCATTCATATAGCCAGGGAAGTAAGATTATCACAGATCTTCAGTGTAAGTCAAGATAATCTACCATCATCTGCCTGACCTTTTTGGCCAAATATGTTGTCTGTTTTTCTTAATTTACAGCAAGTGACTTACACTTTTCTTGAAAGTTGTTCCAACCATAGAAAATCCATCTTAACATGTTGCTTGCTAGGAACAATCACTGTTGGAGTTAATTCTAATAGCTTTTGCCAACTGTCATACATGGGTGAATGTTCTCTGGAGGTAAAGGAAAAATAGTACTTCTGTGAATATTTAAAATGCCCTAAAACTTGTGTGTCGTCACTTAAGTCTGGTTTTGCCTCTTTAGAGACCAGAGTGTATTCTGTAACTTTACAGACAAAATGTGTTTTAGGGATCAGCATTTTCATTAGAATTAAACATGTTGTCAGAGAAGTTTGAAACTTTCTGTTTTCTCACTTAGAAGCTTTAATGTTCAGAAGAATTTAAAATATTAAAAATAGGCTGGTGCTTTATTGAACTGTATGGCTACAGAGGGATAATTTGGTTTATCACAATTAATGGACATTATCATTACTCTTTCACAGCTTGTTATGAGTAGATGATTTTTGCTTATATAGTTGCATGTTGTATGGCTGCTGAATGTCTGGTTTGAGGTTGGGGTTTTTTGTTGTGTGTGTGTATGTCCCCAGTGTTCATCTTTTTCTAAAGAGCAGTTTGTCTTCCCAAGTGGATGGTTCTCCTACTTATAATTAGAGTCCTATACCTTGGTAGCTTTAGAAATAGATAGTCTTTCTGTTTCCTCTATCAGCCTGAGCCTTGTGGTCCTAAAAAAAAGTTAAAGCTAAGGAGGGAGTACATCTGCCTCATGCCAGTAGTCAGGACAATTAGTAATAGCAGTCATTTCTCCTTTTCTTCATTGTCTTCCTCCTCCTCCTCCCCACAATGCTCCTGAAGCGTGCCTCTCTCACTGTGATGCAAGGAGGGCTCTAGAGATAGCTGTGGAAGTTCCACACATTGAGGTAATTCTCTTCTGATTTCCTTTGGTTAAATCCTTCGGCACTTCTGTGCAAGATGCCATGAAACTAGCCTTGGCAAATAGGGCAACCTGTCCCTTTTGCGTTAGAATTTTCTAAATGGTGTCTTTTAGTGGATTGTGATTGCATATAGTCAGTCTCTTATGTTTGTATTTGTTCCATTCCTAAGTAAATTGAATTCCGAATATTCAAATTTACTGTGTTCTTTCATTTTTTTTTTCTTTGTTACAGTTCTAATAGAAAATATATGTTAATCATAGTGGTGTCTTATTTCAGAGTAATTTGGGAGAATCTATTCACAGTTTTGAAGGTAGCAGCTAAAACTTATTGCTGGGTTGAGGTACATGTCAGCCTTCAGATTATAGGAGAAGGCAATGGGAATGTACTTTTTTTTCCAACTGTCCACACTGGGCCTTTATTTTAGGCCAGCTAGATGGTATAAAAGCTGTTTTTCACTGTGTTGCCTGATTTACTTATATTAACAATGNTGTTGCTTTAATTTAAAATAATCTTTGCAGTATCTTGTTTGGTTTTGTTTTCAGCTGTGGTTAGTAGTCCTGCTTCCATTCTGAGATAGGCCTCCAGATTGGCAAACACCCTATGATCAGTATCATTGTTGGGTTTAGAAAATTAAAATGAAGGTTTTTCAGGTTATTGTAGAAGAATGTATGTTCACTTAGAAGTTACTTTGGGAGTATGCACTACCATTTGCTGGAAATGAATTTTTCCGAAATATTTGCAAAACAGATGAAACACATCCATTTTGCATGTTTTTAGCTGCCCCAGGCTGGCACTGCTACAGTTTTGGGGTATTAATCATTCATATAGCCAGGGAAGTAAGATTATCACAGATCTTCAGTGTAAGTCAAGATAATCTACCATCATCTGCCTGACCTTTTTGGCCAAATATGTTGTCTGTTTTTCTTAATTTACAGCAAGTGACTTATACTTTTCTTGAAAGTTGTTCCAACCATAGAAAATCCATCTTAACATGTTGCTTGCTAGGAACAATCACTGTTGGAGTTAATTCTAATAGCTTTTGCCAACTGTCATACATGGGTGAATGTTCTCTGGAGGTAAAGGAAAAATAGTACTTCTTAAAATATTAAAAATAGGCTGGTGCTTTATTGAACCGTATGGCTACAGTGGGATAATTTGGTTTATCACAATTAATGGACATTATCATTACTCTTTCACGGCTTGTTATGAGTAGAAGATTTTTGCTTATGTAGTTGCATGTTGTATGGCTGCTGAATGTCTGGTTTGAGGTTGGGGTTTTTTGTTGTGTGTGTGTATGTCCCCAGTGTTCATCTTTTTCTAAAGAGCAGTTTGTCTTCCCAAGTGGATGGTTCTCCTACTTATAATTAGAGTCCTATACCTTGGTAGCTTTAGAAATAGATAGTCTTTCTGTTTCCTCTATCAGCCTGAGCCTTGTGGTCCTAAAAAAAAGTTAAAGCTAAGGAGGGAGTACATCTGCCTCATGCCAGTAGTCAGGACAATTAGTAATAGCAGTCATTTCTCCTTTTCTTCATTGTCTTCCTCCTCCTCCTCCCCACAATGCTCCTGAAGCGTGCCTCTCTCACTGTGATGCAAGGAGGGCTCTAGAGATAGCTGTGGAAGTTCCACACATTGAGGTAATTCTCTTCTGATTTCCTTTGGTTAAATCCTTCGGCACTTCTGTGCAAGATGCCATGAAACTAGCCTTGGCAAATAGGGCAACCTGTCCCTTTTGCGTTAGAATTTTCTAAATGGTGTCTTTTAGTGGATTGTGATTGCATATAGTCAGTCTCTTATGTTTGTATTTGTTCCATTCCTAAGTAAATTGAATTCCGAATATTCAAATTTACTGTGTTCTTTCATTTTTTTTTTCTTTGTTACAGTTCTAATAGAAAATATATGTTAATCATAGTGGTGTCTTATTTCAGAGTAATTTGGGAGAATCTATTCACAGTTTTGAAGGTAGCAGCTGAAACTTATTGCTGGGTTGAGGTACATGTCAGCCTTCAGATTATAGGAGAAGGCAATGGGAATGTACTTTTTTTTCCAACTGTCCACACTGGGCCTTTATTTTAGGCCAGCTAGATGGTATAAAAGCTGTTTTTCACTGTGTTGCCTGATTTACTTATATTAACAATGTTTTTTTTAAAAAAAACTTTTGGTAGTACTTGCATTTTTGTCTGTATCACTGTCGTGGTTTAAGGCCACAACTAAGCATGACGCAGCCTCTTGCCCTCTCCTCCCCTCTGGTGGGATGTGGAGGAGAAACAGGAGACAAAAAGGTGAAAAGCTTGTGGACTGAGGCAAGGACAGGGAGGGTTCCCTCAGCACTTATGGTCACAGGCAAGAAACAGACTCGACTTGGGGAAAACACAAAACCAATTTAATTTGTTAACAATCAAAACCAGAGCAAGATAATGAGAAAGAGAACCACATCTTAAACAGGCACCTCTCCCCCACCCTCCCTTCTTCCCAGGCTCAAAGGCTTTGTTCCCCATTTCTCTACCTTCTCCCCTCAGGCAGTGCAGGGGGTAGGGAATGGCGGTTGTGGTCAGTTCACCACGTGTTGTCTCACAGGGGCTGTCTTTATAGTCCGTTCCCTGCTACCACAACAGACTCGGAGCTGGGGGAACTTCCAGCAGTTACTTACAGGAGCCATCACTGTAGCCCCCTCCCCCATTACCAAAAAACCCACAACACAAAACCACAGCAATCACTGAAGTCAATTAACCAAGCCACAGATGAGGAGATGAGAGCACCCTGTGCTCTTAAAATTAGTGGCTTGTAACCCTGACTTGGTTTTAGTGACCCTGCTGACCATGGCTGTGGCTTACTGCCACTGAGAGCCAGTCATCCCTGGTGGCTTTCCAACGTGCAAATATGCCACGCAGGACAGGGGGTTAGTTACGTCAGGTGCAGAAGCGTACAAATCTGTCTGCACTGCTGAGGACCAGCGTGGATTGAAAAGGTTCTGGAGGGCAAAGAATGTGGAAAATACAATTCAGAGACACCTCGGGAGGCTATCGGTGAGACAGAGTAACAGTTTTACTGCATTATCTGGGTTTTTGTTATTATCCAACATTACCCCTTATGAGAGGAATACAGTTAGATATAATCAGTTGGACCTGAATACAGTTAAAATTGAAAAATCTACTGTCTTATCTTGACATTCTGTAATTTTTCCCAAGTGCTCTGCTTCAAGGAAATTGGAATGTTTTGTCACAAAGAAACTTACTTTTCTTCTTTCATTCCTGTGTACCTTTTCGTACTCCTCACTTCCCTCTATTTAGTGTTCTACATGTTCCATGCTATTATCTGTCCATGCTTCATGAAAAGCTAGGTAAATATCTTCCTTTTATACCTGCTTTGCAAACCGTTTTTCTTCAAAGCTAACTTGGAACTGCTGGGATGGTTCTAAATATGAAATAATGTGCAACTCTGTAGAACTTGGAAATGTCTTACTGCAGTCAGTCCTCCTAGCAACACTGCATAACAGATATAGACAGTTTTTTCCCCTTTACCTTTGTTCATTAAAATATCCCAGTGCATATTGTCTCATTTTAGTATGGACGTTCACCAAGTCTCTACCTGGCTGAGGACAGAGTAGAAAGATACAACTCTTGTTTCACTGATGTTCTACATTTTCAATCAACATTTTAAACATTTTTCTAACCTAACTCGTAATTCCTCTAGTCACTGTGGTCCTGGAAATCACATGTGTTAGCCTAATATTGCTTCCACCAGTGAAACTGAGTTGGCATTCATTAGGCAAGAGGTCACTGTGGTTAGAACCCTTGCATTAAAGCTCTGTGAACCTCTGTGTTTAAAATAGTGGACCTCCTCTGCATGGTATTGCCGCTGTATTTTGGACAGGAACAGATTTTCAAGGCAGCTATGGAGCTGAATGAGAGGAGGTAATCATTGATATTTAAAAAGTACAGAGCACAGCTGAAATGGTCTCTGCAGCTTTGTACATCAGGAAATTTCAAATATAGCCAAAAGAGCCCAGGTAAATGAAGAAGGAAAATGTTACTGTTGTAGAGAATTAACAGCTTTGAAGCAATAAGCTTCAGCTTGTTTTTTTTTTTTAAAGCAAGCCAGCTGAGGAGGCTCAATAATCCTGATTTTTATTATAAATCAAAATGACATTTTAAAATTAATACATTTCATGTAACTTAATTTACACAAAATCGTCTCTAGTAAGAGCCTAGTCTGTTTATTATTTCATAACATTCTTCTTTCCCAGAGGCTTTCATGGGAGCATGTCAAGCCATTTTCTAAAATAAAATTCAACAAATGTGTGTATATATATAATTTACTAGAGCAGAAGTCAGTGCTCACATGAGGGAATTGATACTTTCCAAAAAGATGCTTCAGAGCAGAGTGCTGCTGTGCACAGCAGGACTCTGGGTGGCTCTTAGCTCTTTGTTGTTATGCTCTAAAGCCCTCCCTAGAGAGTGGGCAGCAGCTGGGAGCTCTTTACCTAGGAAAGCCTGCACGTAGCAACAGTCTGCGTTGCACTGCCTCTTGTCTTCCCTGGCTCTTGACCCTTCCAGTACAGTTTGGCTGGATTGCATCAGACCAGCAAAGCTTTTGGCCTCTAGATAGGTGTTTCATACAGACACCTCACAAAAATCTATTTACTTGGGAGTGATTTGCTACATGAACAAGTACGTAGCATAATCTGTAGCGTATATGGCAGATCAGATATGGGTGACTGCACAGAAAACACCTCTTTAAAGTAAACCTCAGCTCAGAAAGTCAGTCAGTTGTAAATTAGGAGGTGTCAGAATGAAAGCTTCCCGTGTATTTCACCATGACCTGCATTTGTATGCATCATAATAGATTACATTACTATTTAAAAGTTTTGTGTAGTTAGCTTATTTGTGTTACAAAAGGTACTGACTGAGCAGCTACTTAATATTTAATTTTATTCTTTGTTTTCAACATACAACTTCAAACTTCCTGACTGGCTAACAGGAACCAATAATAAATACAGCATTTCATGTTTTCTTATTTGTTTTTTTTCTAGTCACACATGTAACACTTGAGTGTTTCACCTGTTAGCTAAACTAACCAGATTTCAATGAGATTTAGAAGCCTCTGAAGTTCTCAGACCTTTAATTAAAATGGGCAGTGGGATGGAGAAGATAGGCCCAGACGAGTACCTTTATGAGGACAAGGCTGGCACAGGTCCATAATTACGTATTGGGCAGCTGCCCAGCCAGGGAGCACATGCTTAGCGCTGAACAACCCACCATGTCTGTTGTTTTCTGGGGAGGGACATGGAGTGGAAGAAGAGGTGGGGGCTGGGGAGGGAGTTTGGAAATAAGCCAAAGGATTCCAGTCTGCTTGTCACTACAATACTGCACCGATTCCTCTGCTTGCGGAACAGCTTGTTTGTTCAGTCCAGAGCTCTCTTTTCCTTGCATCTGCCTATTCTGACATAAATTAGGCAGGGAATGTTGTGGCAGATTGACCCTGTAATTTTCCTTCCTTCTCAGTAGTGACCATCCTGTGCACTTAATCAGATGGTTTCTCTGGAGAGAGGAAAAAAGAAAAAGCATCATCTAATTTATGGTGCATCGTAACACACAAGCATACACAATAGCAGCAAGTTGAAGTACCACAGGCAATTGTAATGCCAATGTTTCTAACCATTCCTTTCAAGTGGTCAAATTTCCAAACTGTTCCTCAGCTTGAAGATGTTATATGGTTATTTTAAAAAGACAAAAAGTAAAATTATGGGAAAAATAGAGAATGTAATACATGAAATTACACTGACCTTGCATAGTGCTTTGTCTCTGACTTTTGTTGTTAATGCTACTGGTTATTCCATTAGCCCCAGTAACATGTTACCTTCAGTACAAATCAGACATTATGGAGAAACTGAGCCTGCAATCCAGTCGGTTTTGCAACTGTCTTTAAATTTCAGAGAGACATAGGCGTGAGGAGTCCGACTTCTGCTTTATGTCAGAAAAATTAGAATGGCATAACTAGGTCAGAACAGACACATATCTAGGCCTATGTGCTGCTTCTGTTGGATTAGTGGGATACCGAAGGAAGAGTGCAAGGTGACCACGTAATATTTTCATGTTACATAGCTCAGAAAGTTCTTGTACCACAGGTTGTCACTGGCTGGTAATGGATTTTTCCTCTAATAATTTTGCTAAGTGTATGTTGAATCTGTGTAGATTTTAGCAGGCAATTTTATGATTATAGGATTATAAGCAAGGTATTTCAGAGTTTATCTGTGGTGTGAAGTACCTTCTTTGATCCTTCCCCTAAAATGGAGTAGAAGCAGATCTGTAAAGCAAAACAGTTCGTGAGGAGGACCCATCACCCACAAAGAGTAGCTGTAGTCTGGCTTCCTGTCATGCAAGCATCTACGAGAGCTTGGAGTACGTTTTTTGGTTTAGTTTTGTTGACAATGAATCCAGTTCTATGCACTCTAAGACCAGACATGAAGCACGGTTTATAAATGGGGATCTCTGAAAGTTTAACTTGAAAAGCCCATGTCTGATCCAAACTAAAACACTGATGTAGGCACATCAGCTGAAGTAGTTGATTGCTGTCAAAGTAGGAGGCCTTTACTCTTTCTGTCCTGCTGAGGAACTTGGCCTGATAACTCAGCAGAAGCATAATCCAGCAAAGGAACAGAATTTGCATTCACTGAACAGGTAGACCAGTAAGTACAAGGAAGGACTCAATAAATGAGATAAAACTTCACCAGAGAAAACTGCATGACTGATGGTTACCATAAAATTTCCAATCAAATGATACAAGATTTCCAAATTGACAAGCAGGTAACGTAGGATCTTGTAAAGTATTGTGTAATTTTAATGGTTGAATCACATCTGGACATTTAATCTGTAAATAAATTTTTATATACAATGGAAAAACTGCAGAAGGTTCCAAAATTATTGTTTGTAAAATGGGTTTGTCTCTTCCTAAAGTTCATTAAGAATGAGAACAAGACGAAGAAATGTCCCATTAATGAAGCGTGTTTCATTAATGCAGAAGAAAATGTAGAATTAAAATCAAGGGGTTTTTTTACAGAGGTACTGCTGAAAATCAAAATCTTATCTTGCCAAGTAAGAGAAAAAATAAAATGTACTAAACAGTGATCCCCTGATGGTACCTTCACAGACTCATCTAAACAGATACTGTGACTTTTGCACCTATAAAACAAGAAAGAATAATTTCAGATGCATATGAAAAAATGGTGTTGGTGATATAAGGCCTTGATCAGGTCCATCAGTTTTAATTCTTCAGTTTTAGTGTTTTACTGCTTTTTCTTTTGAATCATTTTTATCATTATTCATAAGATTTTATTCTAAGATGTTAATCATCACCATAGAGTAATGCATGTAATAACTTTAAAGGTAATGCATTTTCCCATACTCATCTCCTTACACATGTTGTGAGTTTTAAAGTATAACGTAGTATGTTTATTTTCAGTACACCTCCTGATAATCTCTCAATTCAAGAGNTATCTGATTCTTTCTTACTATGTTATTGCCAAGCAATTACACAGGTAATTGTAAACCATGGAGGAAGCTGACAGTTAAACCTAAAGTGTCTTCTGTGTTCAGTCAGCAATGACATTGTTCCCCTCAGATATGTTCTCAATACTGAAAAGCTTGTGCATAAATGAAGAAGGAAGTCTTGTTTGTGCAGTAGAGAGACCACTGTAATTGTAAAAGAGATGTTTGGTTGGGTAAGGCCAAAGAAAATGAAGAGATTATGCTACTTGTAATGAAGAGGGACTGGTTCCCTTTCACTCTAGGACCAAGAGAGGTGGCAGACCAGGGATAAGTAGTACAAAGGAAAAGGAGCTGCAGAGAAGACATGGCAATATCTGTGGATTTGATTGCCTGTCATCTCTCGAGAGTGGCAGCTAGGACACACAGATTTCTGTATGAAAAGTGGGAGTGGTTTTGTCTGCAGTGAGCAGAACTCTGAGATCTAATGTATTAATTTATGGAGATCTAAACCCACTTTGTTCCTGAATGGGAGCATCAAGACCCCAGATAGAAAGCATTTCAGTTAATGTGCATTGCCTTAAGCTTGTTTAGATAATGAACTCACTTGTACTGCTTTGCAGATGTCACATTATAAGCACGTGATATATATGTTAATGGCATAGTGAGGATATTGAATTGGGTGAAGGTAGAGGGAGATTTCTAATGTTAGATCTTCCCTTTTCAAAACCATAAATTTGATTTGAAGATACTTCAAATGTCAGTGGAAATGTGA
>VZTO01002267.1:6393-42771 GCA_013400615.1 Syrrhaptes paradoxus
GGACTTTGTGACTGTTCAAAATAGCAGTTTGTGTTGAGGAAGATTAATGACCTGATCCCTCAAATTTTGTCACCTTGACTAGTGAGATGATGCTGCCATCTTGTGACCTGTAGATTTTACTTCACTACGGTGACAGCAATTTTTCCGCTAGACTGGGAGGACAGTGTCCATGTGTTCCTGGTGTACAGGCACAGCAACCACACTTTGAGCAGCTGAGCCCTCTTTCATATTCAGACCCATCTTTCCTCTCCTTAGCTTTCTTACTTGTAGCTCATGGGCTGCACCCTTCAATGTCACTGTCATTGATAATGGAAGTGCTGTCCACAGACAGGCCTGGGTAGGGACTGGAGGCAGCCCTGCAGAGGGGGTGAAACCCATAGTTTAAAGGAGTAGAGTTGTGTAATAAAGGCTACAAAACCAAAAAAAACCTGCTCAACTTCCATTTGTGCGTGCTGTCCTCAGGCTGAAAGTGGGCAGGTAACCCCCAGTAAGGAGATTCCAGTTGGTATAAATGCATTATCCAGAGTTTCCTCATTAGAGTCAATTCAAGCATACCATGGAAATAGTGCCTTTCTCCCTTTCTCTCTAAGGAAGAACTTCTTTGGACTAGATATTAACCTAGGTCAAGCAATGAAATTCAAATGGAACTGTTTCTCTGGAGGCTTACTGAGACAAATCAGGTGACCGCTTGAACATGTCTTTCTAACACATGTCAAGGCTGTAGCATGTTGTTGGACACTCCAACCAGGAATCCATGGAATGGGACAGCCAAGGCTGCTGACACCACTCGGATGTCCAAACAAACCAGACGGGACACCCCAGGTGAAGGACATGAAGCCAGATAGGTTTGGTTAGGATTAGAGAGGGAAGAAAGGAGAAGTCCTTCTTATCAAGATGAACACTCACAGTAGCTTTTGCACAGGTATCTCATGAAAAGTGGAGTACAGCAGAGGCATAAAGGTCAAACTAACATTTGCAAAGGCTGTTCTGTCTTGATTAGTCCTTTTTTTTTAAATTGGGGTGGTGGTAATATTGCTTGGGTTTGCAGGTTTTTTTGTTTGGTCTTAGACACACCCATAAGAGAGAAAAGATGATAGAAGATGTTTATAGCTGCTCTTAGAAACACACACAATTGCCAGCCCTGCTAGGAATTCTCTCTATAGTTTTGCAATAGCTATGAAAGTATTACTGCCTGCATTTCAGTTAGAAAGCTGAAAGAAGCAGCAAGCAAGACTACAAGCCAGCAAAACTATCATTTTTAATATTGTATCATCTAGGGATTTCTGGTGTGGGAACACTAGGAGCGTACAGTCAGCATTGAGTATCCTTCTAAGTGCTACCATTTAGATAAGCATGTACGTAAAAGATAATACATGCTGAATTAGATCAGTGACTTCTTGTCACTCTGCTTCAGTCACCCACACATGCCTTTGCCTCTAGTTTTCAAGCCTGGGAAGAAGGCTACACACTCAGCATGGAAACACAAGTCCTTTCTCTGGAAGAGTATTCACAGCGGAGCACCCACCGAGGCCACTGCACTGTCATGACCTCTGAGCACAGTTACAAGACAAGTATGTCTGTAGAAAGCTAGACTTAAACTAATCCAAGAACAGACTTGTTTTAGCAGCACAGGGGCTAATTTACTCTGGTTTGTAATCAGGTTTCACATCCAATGCCAAGCTTAACACTGCTGCAGTTAGACTGCAAATGCTTCAGCTAGCTGCTCTGAAGCCAGTTAACGCAGGTAGCTCTTCACCAGCAGCTCCCAGACAGCCCTCATACTCAGCAGCCACCTCACACCCCCTCACTTTGACAAGTACTTCACAGCAGAGAGGGGACATTGCCCAGGAGCTCCTGGGAGCACACTAAAGGAATGTGCTAATGAAACGACAGCTCAGATAGCTCAAAGGGTGGAAGATGAAGATCCACTGACCCAGCTTCACCCAGGGAAGGTGCAGACAGAGCAGACAGCAGAGATGACGCTTCTAGCAGCCTGTCATACCATTGTAGGACACATCCTGGAAATCTCAGGTTCTTGTCATCCCTGCTCCCCATGCAGTCTGCACTTTCCCAGACCACAACATCCCCAACACAGCCCCAGCCTTGCCCACCATCCTCCAATGCATCGAGTCTGCCAGTCCTGTTTGTTCCTTCTCAGATACAACCCACCTCTCAGCCCTCCCCGTTGGGGATGCTTTCATTTGATTATAAACTCTTTCAGGCAAAAATGATCTTTTATTACATGTTGGTACAGTGCCCAGAAAAATGGGGTTCTGATCTCAAGACACTACCGTAATATAAATAACAATAATTCACTGCTACGAGCCTTCAGTAACTCCAGGAGTTTTACTGGGAGATGATGAGTCATGCTAACGTCCCTTCTACAGCACAAAAATAAATCATTTTTGCACATTCCAGCATTTTGGAGAGGAGGAAGAGAAGGGAGGAAATGCAAAATTAATCTAAACCACATTTGATTCTTTAAATTTATAATAAATCCAAGTGATTTACCAGAACATAAAATTCTCACACACAGAGTCAAGGACAATATTCTATTCATGTGCAAGAGTCATTTATTCATTTATAATTAGATAAAATGAACTGCAATTTTTTTAAGAAAAAAATTTGCATGTGGCAACAGTAATGTATTATGGAAGGATGGCACTGTTACATTCATTTGTTAGTCAGGACACCAGAGCTACAATTTAATAGACATGAAATAAGTATGATAGAGGAAGGAAAAAAATTAAATTCCGCATGATCAGCAAGGTTTCAAACAATCTTTAGCCAACTGAAGTGGGTGCCATATCTATAAGTCATTTTGTTTTATAGGCCATTAGGATCTCCTGAGAGAGGCTGCATGGAGACCGCTGCTTTTTGTTGAAATTAAAATGTCAGAGAAAAAGAAATAGAACAAAACAGGGAATCTGCAATTAATTACAAGGCCATAAAAATTCAATAATCAGGAGGCAGTGCTGCTGTAGGCACAGCAGTATCTGATTCAGGCTAACAGGAATGGAATACATTAATCTTTTCAAATTAGTTTTTTAATCTGACGGGGATATATAGTGACGTGTTCTTTTACTGTTTGAGCAGAGCTGCTGTCTAATATATAACGCTGAGCGTCTGGAACTAGGACATCTATAGCCATTTTGTGACTACAACATTTTCACGGCATTTATTCAACCCTATCTGTACACCTGTCTCACAGTAATCAGGTAAAACCTGTTCAAAGTTCACATCCTAGATACTGCTTATGAGAAAAAATTAAAATGCTGGGATTAAGACAAAATAGCAGGTCCCCAAACAAGCTTGTAACAAGGCTGCTTAAAACAACAGTCTGCTCTTCAGGATGCATCAGAAGGCTTTGAAAGTGTGTTCCCATTCCTTGTCTACATTAAGTTCTTTTGTTTTTTTTCCCCAAAGTGACCTGCAAAAAGACTGCTTTCATACTTCCTCATTTTGCGTGCTTTAGAGTGAAGCCCTGAGAGTTTCATAGATAGGGGACTCTTTTTATCTTTCCCTTTAAATACCAATGAAATCCCTCAGACCTATTCTTCTAGAAAATGCTTCACCACTTTTCCTGGTGACCCTTCCAAGGAGCCCAAATGCACACTACAGATTCTTACATGTTGCTTAGAAACTCAGGAGATGAAGGAATGTTTGCTGGACACCAGCAGGACATGGGTTCAGCCTCAGAGAGATATACAAAGGTTATTTGACACTGTTCTTTTTTCAAACAAATCTTTTTATCTCCTTTGCTAGGCTTTACCCTCTAATTCTACTGAAATTATATTCATTACATTTTCACTTATGACTAAATGTGGCCAGCAGAAAGACTTTCCTATTGAAAGAAAAACACCTACCCAAATATCTCTTTTTTACATTACTATAAAAAAATCTGAAAGACTACTTCTTTCATATGACACATGGGGAAGAAAACCCCCTCTTTTTGACTTGTTCATAGGTCACTCCACATGTTTTCTGAGAAGAATCTTTTACATAGACTCACTCTAACTTTGCACTACTGAAAACAGCAAAATTATTATCAAGGCCTACTGGCTCAAAACTTTCCTGTGGGTGGGTAAAACCATTGCCATCCTGTTTGTCCTGGTTGCACTGGGCACACTTATTTTGTTCCATTTGAGGTTTCAATCCTGTAAGCACACATCCCAAGGAAAAAACCTCCTCAGGTAAACATTAAATGTCTAAGCTCAGGTTTGAATTAAAACTTCACACCTTTGTCTAATTCCATTTTTAGTTTACTGGGTTTTTTTTCAATCGAATTCCAGTGCTCTCACTTGAAAAGCTGTTTTTCAATTCTTTACAGTGCCTGGATGTAGAGTAACATCATTTTTGCATTCATTACTTTTTCCTGCAAGGCAGAACAAATGGGCATGGATGTATCGTTCTTATGGTTCCTTCAAAAGGATAAATAGTATGTTGGTGGGGGGATAGATGAAAGGAAGGATGAGACAGCAAGAGAACAAGTAAGCAAGACCTAATTCTTCAAGACAGGCTTTGCAGATTACAAGAAATAGTAACTCCATTTAGGAAACATACTCCAAGCATGGGAAACAGTAGGAAGAGGTGCAATAGGTATTCATCATTTTCTATGCATCACTTTTCTTTTAAATCACAATGATAGCAGAATTCTACCTTATATGGTTCATTTATCTAACACCCTTTTCCTATCAGGGTATCCCTCATATGTATGGACATGAGCCCATCCACACACCTCTGCTACTACTGGTGAGGTTGTACCAGTGATAGCAACTGGGAGAAGATTTTAAAACAAGTCTAGCTTACATACAGCAACCACAGGAAAGCATAGAACAGTTTCCTTAGCTCCTTTTTCTACTGTCCAGACTCTGAGGATAAACAGATGTTTCTTGAAACATGTCCTATTGGCAAGAGACAGCAGCCTTAAATTCACTTAGGACAATGACACATTCCAGCATAAATATTCATTGTGTCTTATGGGGAAATTAACCATGTGGCTTTGATTAGCAATAGATACAGACAGGCAATATCTACAATTCACAATGAATATTAAACATACACCATCCTTTCTTGCCGTTCCTGTAGTTTAACAGGAAAAAACACATCTTAAAAACCTCCAAAAAGGGATAAAATAATACTCTGTAGTTATCTTGCATTCTGTTCAACTGAGAAAGAAAACACTAAGTGTTTAAACCTTGCTTGCTATATCCATAAAACTTACTATATTTGTATAGAGAAGGTAACCTAAGCTATCTGTTATATCAGGAAAAAACCCTATGAGTTTGGAATTATATCTTCCAGTTGTAAGACACACATTCCTGGTGTTATCAAGATTATTTATTTTGTAGTAGTTTTCAAAATAATGATTATGTCCACAATAAGATATAAAAATAAGATATTTTAAAAATGGATATTATCACAAGTTTATAAGACAATAAGGTACTGAAATGATGTATAACCAACCTGGAAGCCTTCTGCAACAAGTTGACTAGCTCAGTAGATGCAGGAAGAGCAGTGGATTTTGTCCCTTGACTTTTTCAAGGCTTCTGACACCGTGTGCCATGACATCCTCATAGACAAACTGAAAAAGGGATAGATAAATTGACAGTGATGTAGACTGAAATCTGGCTGAACTGTCAGGCTCAAAGGGTTGTGATCAGGGCTGGAGACCAATCCAGATAGTGTAACCCCAGAGGCTGATATTGGTACCAGTATTAACATCTTCATTAACAACCTAGATGACAGGAAAGAACACGCCCTCATCAAGTTTGCAGATGATAAACTGGGAGGAGTGGTTGACACGTGAGATGATCATGCTGCCAATCAGATGGACCTTAACAGGCTAAAGAAATTGGTCAATACCAATTGCATCAAGTTCAACAAAAGGAGATGGAAAGTCCTGCACCTGGGGAGGAATAACCGCATGCACCGTGATGGTCTTGGGGTAGACTGGCTGGAAAGCAGCTTCACAAAAATGGACCCCTAGGTTGTTCATTTGCCAGGCAGCAAATTGACCATGGGCCAGCAATCTGCCCTTGCCACAAAGGCAGCCAGCAGCACCCTGGGCTGTTTTGGTAAGACAAGTAGCAGGTGAAGGGAGATGGTTGTTCCCCTATGCTCAACACTGGTGAGACACATCTGGAGTGCTGTGCCCAGTGTTGAATCCCTCAGTAGCTTGGGGAGTGGCGGAAGGAAAAAAAAATATAAAGGAAAGGACATTGACAGACTAGAGCAAGTCCAGCAAAAGTCCACAAAGATGATTACAGGACTGGAACACCTGTCATACAAGGAAAGGCCAAGAGACCTAAGACTGTTCAGTCTACAGAAGAAGAGAGTCAGGGGGATCTTATCAACATGTATAAATACATGACAGAAGTGAGTGAAGATGACAGAGTCAGACTCAGCAGTATCCAGTAAAAGGACAAGAGATAGCAGGCACAAACGGAAATACAGCATATTCCATTTAAGTGTTAAAAAACATTTTTAGTGTAAGGGTGATTAAACACTAGAAAAGGCTGTGTAAAGAGACTGAACTCTTCATCTTGCAGTTACTCAAAACCTGACTGGACACAATGCTGAGCAACTTGCTCAGCCAACCGTAGTTTGAGCAGGGAGATCCTTTCCAACCTCAACTACTTTGGGTTTCCATGAATAATTCTCAGTATGTATCTATCACAAGAATGACTATTTGTACTATAACATCCAACACAGGGCCCAGCCATGATTGCCAGATGAACGTTAATGTGTATATGTTGGGGGGTGGGGAGGGGAAATGGGGAAAAAAGTAGTCTCTTTTCAAGACACTGCTGATCTTATCTTCAAAAAATTATACATCTAATAAATCAGTCCTTTGCTCTGATAGAGTCACAGGAACACAAACAGGCAACATGTTAACTTTCCTCAGCATCCTTTGGGGTAAAAAGACATATACTTTATTCTCCAGTCTTTTAACAACATGGGTTCAATTCCAACATTCCCTGGACATTCAGATAGCTAGAAATTGCATTGTATGTTCTAGACAGGTATCCTGCTGCATCAGAAACGCAGCCTGTTCACAAAATTTGCCTACCTCTACGTAATGTTTCCTACATAAGTACTCATTTTTATTTAATAGTAGCAAAAATGTGTATGCTTTTAACATGCATAGTCTCACTCATTTGATATGCCACCGTTAATTCTTTCAGTGGGCAAACAGAAGAACAAAAAGTGGATGAGAATGAAATTCAGCAGGCCAGAAGTCAGGCTTTGCAAATCAGTGGAGATAAGGGAAGGGGAATAGGAGTGAAAACAGAATTCAGACCTGCTGGGATAGGAGGAAACTGTCAGAAAAACAACTGAAAGGCATGCTACTCACACAGTAATTACGCAAAAAAGGCCAACTATAAATGCTATGTAAGAATACTCTATAAGCCTAGATCTCCCAAAAGTGATGATGTTCTGGGCATCCAGCATCAGCCTGCAGAACTGTGGAACCTCAAAGATCACATGACTGGAGAGAAAAAAGAAAAAAAAAAAAAACAACAAAACACCAAAAAACCCCCAAACAAAAACAGGACAAAGGTTGAGCAAGAAGTAACCAGTTAAAGGCACCGAATGAGAACATGAAACAGGCACTCTCATCCCCATGAGAAATGCAGGACTAAGCTGAGGATGAAAGAAAAAGGAATGAAAGGGGAGCAAATGCTCCAATACCTGAATGGCTCTCAGAAGCCAGCTCTGTCTAGCAAAGTAGTCATTTGGTGTCATTTTGACACTCTGCTCAAATCCAGAAACATTGTAAAAAATATTAGCTTCAACCTACTGAAAATTAATTTAAAATGCAGCCCATGTTTTGACATCTCGTATTGACACAGTATGCCCTGTCTAGTTTATTCTCACATGTGCAATAGCAACACCAACCTTTCAACAATACACCAAAATAACAGATGGCACATGAACAGGAAGCCAAAAAATATAACATGGGACCTTACCCTGACTGGCTCATGGTGTCAAGAGATAGAGCAGTAAAAGTACATCATTTATGAAAAGAAATACTTGCTTGTGGGAGCCAGAAGACTTGCTGATTTAATAGAAAGCTTGTAACTAATCTATTGTCCTTTGAGCCTTTTCTAGGCTATCACTAAATCTTCCGAGTCTCAGACTCCAAGAGACTCACAAGACACCTTGGCCACCATTCTCCACCCCCCACCACTTCTTAAGCTTGATGTGTAAGACCCTCCAGAAAGCTGCCAAGAATAATACCAATCTCTGCAATAGTGTTGAGAGCCCAGAACTGCCAGTGTTAAAATATTCCCAACTGCAAAGAACTGACAAACACATGGGCAGAGTGAAAGCTCTGGGTCCCAATCTGCAGAGGTGTGTCTTGTCTGTGCAAGTTGCTGGAAGGACTTACAAGAGGGTATGAATTAAGTGATATAAATGCTTTAAACTAAAATTTTATGCCTAGAAACTGTCCCCTGCATCCATTATTTAGCCATTTATGCCATATCTAACAACAACAAAAAAAACACAAAACACAAAACCTGTGCTTTTCATGGCTGCTCTCTTTTGGCTTCAGTAGTAAGAAAAGGAAGATGTTTCAACTCAGCAGCCTTCAATCAACAGCCCACCACCCCTCAATCAACAACCCACCATTTCTGTGTAGCAGTACCTTGATGCTACACCTACTAGAACTGCAGAAGAAATCGCATTGATTTCACATGACACAGCATAGTGACTCAGCACTCCAACCACAACATAGATATTTTCTAAAGGGCAATGTAGCGTTCAAAAAAATGAATTTAAATTCTTTCAAATATAAAGAGGTAGAAAGGATAAAGACAGTGTTTCTCAGTCTTCTCAGACCGGTGAGCCGTCTTTGTCAAGCAAGAAAAAATACTAAGATTACCTTAACTCTAGTAGTAGAGCTTAAAGTAAAAATTATAGCAATTAAAACACTTCTACGTAGGAAAAATGTAACTATGTTTCAAGAAGCTGACAGAGTATGTGGCCTTTAGAAGTAAGAAAGCAAGAGCAAGATCTTCTTTGTACTAAGCTGAAATTGAGTTCTCAATGTTTTGAAAATTTCGAATTCCTTTTGAAACATTCCACTTCCCCACTAATAAGCAAACAGCCAACTGAGACACAGCATGCTTTGACACAACATCTGAGAATCAAAGGAAGAGGTTTCAGTTCTCAGTTTAGCCACACATTGCAGCTGTAGCTCTGGGAAAATCACTTAATATACTTGCGCTTCAGTTCTTCACTCTGAAAAGGAAGATGTTTTACTTTGCTGTGTGTGTCAAATGGCTGAACATCCATTGATGCCTTTGCCATTTTAAGACCAACATGAGTCATGTATATATTTAGATACAAGAGGGAAAAATTTTGACTACATGGATATAAGTTCTCTAGGATATTCACATCGGGATTCAATTTACTCTTAGATTTGGCATTTATTAATTGCCAATATTTATGCCATTAAATTTTACTGGCAAAAATGGTCAGAGAAAATTTCCTATGTAATTCATTGCAGAAGTTCTTTCAGTACCCATAGGAGCTCACAAATTGTATGCTCCTGCACTCAATAACTCTTCTTGCATTTCTGATCTGGAAGCCAAATACATAATATTAAAGCAAGTATGTTTGAATAGCAAATAAACAATAAGGGAACTGCAAAGATCTGCAGGTACAGACTACAAATACAGTGAGATAGATCCAAAACAAGTTAGTAATTAAGATTCAGTTTCACTGTTTCCCACTCCTTCCAGATAATGGTCACCACTAAGACAATTTGTTATGTCTTTGATGTAACTATAGCTCACTTGCACCCCGCGTTAGTGTCAGAGTGCCTCATTAATGGAACGATACTGACAAATTGGAGGGATACCAGGTACGAGCTACAGAAGTTATTAAGAGACTAGAGGGACTGATTTCTAGAGAAAGATTAAAAGACTCCAATACAAATGACCTGGTTTACTGAAGATTAAGAGAGGGGAAAGTGAACATTAGGGTCTACTAATATACGATGGGTATAAAACATCAGGTAGGCAGAAGAATTATTTCGTTCAGTAAAATGTAACATAACAAGAAGTCATGAGATGAAATTAACAGAGATCATTTAGCACAAGCATCATGGGGAAGCTTACAGAGTGAGAACTGACTGGCTGCTGAAAGGCTGTGGTAGGTGCAACCATTGGTATCTCACACAGCAGTGAGGCTGGGCTCAGAGAGAGCTCCATGTCATAGATGGATGTACAGAACTTTCTTCAGTCTGTTCAGGTCTATACTAGGCAAGTTCAAACACTCAACACGGGCACTTGCAGCCACTGTTGTAAGAATTCTACAGCACCTTATTTTTTGTTCAGTCACTCCTACATTATTCTCCTGCTAGCTACCCATGTTGAAACAAGCCTCATCATGCAAGGTGTTCATAAATAGATTGGACAAGCATTAGAAACTGTACTGCAGGGGACTGGCCCCAGGAGACAGATTAGATGACCTTGTGTTTGGGGTTTTTTGTTTTTTTTTTTTTCCTTCTAATTTATGCAGTCTGATGAATACTCAGCTTTTACTGACAGTTCTACCATGGGTGCAATGATTGCAATAATCACTGTTTGATACAACAGTTTTCTTCCAAATTAGATGGCTAATACAGTCTTTGTCTCACTCCTGCTTTCCCCCATCTCTAATTAACTCATCTGTGTAGTGGCTCAGGAATGCATGTAATTCCTCCTGGAAGGGTTTTTCCTAATCCTTCATGACAGGACTCACAGCATGCTGATATGGACTCCAAAGACAGATGACTCAGTGCAACTAGAGAAGCATGCAGCAGACTTGTTACAAAAACGTACCACATTTTGCTCTGCGGTGAGTATGAGTTGCAGACTTTCATTTCTTGTTGGTTGTTTGTTTACACAAACAGCCAATTGACTTCTGAGTTCACTAAAGAAACAGGTCAGGAACTGTCCAGTTGTGCAAGATTAACAGCAGACACGTGGAGAACATTAAAGACACTATCTACTTTGTGTTTTAGGGGTCATAATCTGAACTGCCATCCTCGGTACACTGAATGCCTGAGCCTCATAAGGAATCCAGTCACAGCAATCAGGCTTTCAGAAAAGCTGTAGCAATAGTATGAAACTGAACTCCAGTCTGGTTGCTAACAGCTACATTCATTCATAATTTTTCTGCAGTGATTTTGAGAAACAAGAAACTAATTTAAGTCAAGAGCAAACAGAAATATTCGTACTATATAACAACAGAAGCCTGGTAGAAAAAAAAAAAAAAAAAAAAACAAAAAAAAAAAAAAAAAAAAAAAAAAACAACCACATTGTGGAAGAAAACTATCTTCACACCACAGGGGAGTGTCACAGACAGGTGAATCACAGAAAAAAAATATCTAAACAAAACTAAAGTGACCTTGAATAGTTTAAGCTAAGTCTCTTAGAAAATACCTAAATTATTCAATAAACACAGAATTCAACATGAAACAGTATATGTACATATATACACATAAATATTTGGTCAGGTGTATAAAAGGGTCAGACTTCAAGAGTTTAAGATATCGTAGATCAGTAAATCTCACTGTCCATTCACAATGATCTCTTCTTATTCCACTGAAACATGCCTTCTTTCCCAACTTACAACGTGACATACAAGGTGAAAAGTAGCTCATCCGTTGAGAGAATAATCAACTTTAGGAAAATTATGTCAAGCAACTATAAAGATTATATATTGGGCAGCAAACCATTCTTCTGATGTGCTTGTGCATATATACACACACACTCTAATTTAAATACAAATGAATATACTTTGTACTCTTCTCATTGATGGCATTTGCTTGCAATCACAAATTCATATAGTTCTATTCCATTATATTTTTCAAAACTTGTGTGAGATTTAAAGTGCCCACCTTTGGGACTCCCTTAGTCTTTTCAGGACATCATCCATATACTGAAAAATCAGTTTTTTTCCTCTTGATGCATCTTGAGGTAGGTATTGATCAGTTATTTATACCAGGCGTTTGGTCTCCATCAACACAGTATCCAGCTAATTGTCTTATCCATCAGCAAATTAGTCATGTCTGTACCACAAAGCAGCATAGGTACTCAATATAGCTTTCAACTTAGACTGTCTAATGGAGTTAGTACAGCCATGCCACTGTAGAACATCACAAAATGTTTATTCTGATTTCCCTGTACTGCTTCTTGTGCATGAACAAGACCCAGTATGCCTTTACCACACTACAGCATATTCTATATAACTTTAGATTAAAGATGTGCCACCCACAGTGGCTGTTCAGATTATTTTTTTATCCTGAAGCATCCACTATTGTCAAAAGACAAGTATCAAGTCCTGATTTAAGAGTTGCCCTTCGTTATTATTAACCAAAGAGTCTGACTTAAAGCAATTAGTAAATTAGATGGAAGAGATACTTGAAGTTGACTGTAAACAATGTAAAAGTCAAAAATTTGCATTTTAAATGTTAATCAAAAGCAAACCACCCAGGAACAATTTTTCATTAAAAACAAAACAAATACAACAACAAAAAAAGTTCTCGATCAACAGAGACTAGCAAGATGGAGCCCAAGCACTAAACTGGGTATCAAAGCACACTAGTAATAAATTAAAACTAGGTGAACAAATAAAAATCCCACTATACAGTAAGTTTCAGGAATCCAAAGTATTCCCATTCATTATAAGCAATAAAGGAAATCACATAATACTCCTCAATAAGTGATGCTGAAATACAAGAGTCAAAAATACAAGAGTCAAAAATAAGACAGCATATTTCCCTAGTTTATTCAAGTGATGGACTGAACAGTGAGAATCATTAGTTCTAGATCTAACATTGTGCTCTACCTAGAACAGTGGGTTGGGATTTGGGGGTTGTTTGGAAGTGGGGCGGATTATCACATTTTTAAGGTATCTATTAGACAGTTCTCCAACTGTTCCCTGTGAGCTACCTCAGAACCATTGTGTCACTCTGTAAGTAAAAATCATGCAAAATTTAATCTGAAGTTTTAAGTATTCAAATTATGTCACATTTAGCACTGCTGTCATCCTTATCTGCAACTTGTTAGAAAAAACACTCTTAGGAGTTAGTAAAGCAAAGAGGAGTGTGTAGCAACATGCTTTCAAATTGGCAGGACTCTGAATGAGTGATCTCAGGAAAGTCAGTTGACTTTGCTTTTTCCCCAAGAAAGCATTGGATGAAAAACAAGACAGCTAACTATACACACCACACCAAATCAAATTTCCTGACATCAGAGCCAAACGTGATGACTGATCTCATTCATCAAAGGATTTGTATTTCATTCACAGTGACTCTCACCACATCTGAAAAATGATGGCAGCTTCCTAGGAGGTGCTCAAAGGCTTCAGTATAGAAGGCAGACAGACAGTTATAAGAAGCTTCACGGTGCAGGAGAAAGCTGTGACACCTACCTGACTGTTTTTGGGTTGGTAGAAAAGGAGGATTATTTTAGTACAGAATTTCACAATTCAATTAATATCTACCCATTAGAAGATTTAACAAATCAGTTTTGATCCATTAGACAGATATAGAAGAGTGTCAAGATAACTACTAAAAAAAAATTGAACTCCTAGTGATAAATATAATATAAATACATAACATATAAATACAGTTGCCAGTAAAAACAACCGTTCTCATCTGTTCTCTGCTGCCATGTATTACAAAAGCAAAGTATCTCCAGAAGGTGTTACTGAGCTGTGTCATCACTGATTTAAAGGAGGATCTTACTTCCAGCACCAGAAAAAACAAATTTGGTTATGAGTCTTGTTTGTGAAAAGGATATGGATTTTATGAGCACAACAATTAATATTTCTTAGTTTTCCATTTGCCCAGCTTCTACTCCATCTAAAGAAACAAAAACTGTAAAAGGAAAATGTCTGATACAAGGATGTCAGCTTCACATAACTTCAGCACGAGAAATAGCAAGATCATTACAGATCTATTACAGACAACCATGCAGCAAAACAAATGAATTGCACTAAATCACCCAAAATAACTTTTCTTGAAAATTACAGATAAAGATTACAGCAGTACTAAGTAAGACTCATCCTACTTGGATAGTCAAAAATCCCACATTTAATAAGAGTTCATCACAAGAAGTCAGCAAAATACAAACAAACCGTAAAGCATATACACACAGGAGAGGCATTCTAAGTGATAGAAGTGGAAAGAGAAAGGGAGGATGCCATAGTCCAATAAGTAAAAACATGTCTGGATTATTGAGATTTTTTTTTAAATGTTGGGGTTTTTCTTTTTTATTTTTATCTGTGTGGCCTACATGCGTGACTTAAGTAAGAGTAGAATGCATCACAAGAGACTAGGGAATAGTAACAATCTGCTGTGCAGAAAGTCAAGTTCGTTTTAGAAAATAACACATCTAAATCCCCACCCCACCCAAAACCCCACTCTTACAGGATGACAATTCAGAGAGTGAAGTTAAACTGTCAGGCAATTTAAGACTGCACGTTAAGATTATCATAATCATTTTAATATCCAAGACTAAAGAGCGTAAAAGAAAGCAGACACTAAATTCCTCAACAGGGCTGTGACAACATAAACATATGATTCAAATGTCAAATAGAAGGCTCCGAGACCTAATAGCAGCCTACCAGTACCTGAAGGGGGCCTACAGGAGAGATGGGGAGGCACTCTTGATCAGGGAGTGTAGTGAGAGGACAAAGGGTAACATTTATAAACTGAAAGAAGGTAGATTTAGATTAGATATTTGGAAGAAATTTTTTACTGCAAGGGTAGTGAGGCACTGAAACAGGTTGCCCAGAGAAGCTGGGGATGCTCCATCCCTGGAGGTGTTCAAGGCCAGGCTGGATGAGGCTTTGAGCAACCTGGTCTAGTGGAGGGTGTCCCTGCCCATGGCAGGGGGGTTGGAACTTGATGATCTTTAAGGTCCTTTCCAACCCAAACCATTCTATGATTCTATAAATAAAGATATAATAGCCATCTTACGGACAGGGAAAGAAATCCAGGGACTCCAGAGTTGCTCTGGATTTACAGCAGTGAAACTTAGATTAGAATCCACCCTTCACTACATTGGCTGTTCAGGCATAAATATGCCTGAACAGAAAAATATTTATCTTCAGAAAACCATGGAGCACTCCTTAGAACCACGGGTATATTTTTAAAGTTCTGTGAAGGGTATAAGCAACATTGCTTCCTTTAACAATTTGCCATGTCAGTCTGCTCTGCAAAGTTACTGTAAAAACACCATTGTGAGGTTCCACATTTCACATCTTTCAATAACTTTAGATCAAATGTTACAAATTTACAAAGCCAAAAAAGATTTTTTTTTTTATCCCAACCAACAGCTCTGAAAACTCGCCTCAAGCTGAGTTTGGTCTTTCAGCCTCCCCAACTCCTCATTATTAATGAAGGTCCCCCAGAGCAAACCAGGTCTCTCCAGTAAAACTCCAGTACATTCCCATTGTCCCCTCTGGGCTTACACAGGTGAAAAAGATCCATGACAGGAGCATACTAAGCTGTTCACCAGAAGCACATGAGGAACACAGTCTAGATACCACCTCTTCCCCACTGCTTAGCTTGTATTAGAAAGTACTTCAATGTACATCACAGAGAAACAACTGCTTTACTTGCCAGTTGGAGTAGAGAACCAGAATAACTTTCCAATGTGGTTTTTGGTATATTTTGATGCTGAAATTGAGTAGAGAAGAATGTTTTAGTGAGTTTACAGATGAGATAACTTAGAGAGGAAAATTTTTTTTGCTGATAGTAAATTGTATGTTCTACAAGAAGCCAGACAAAGCAATATCTCTGCACCTATCTTCATTTATTTCTGTGGTACATGAACTGTCCCAAGATAAAATTTTATTGAGCAGTACAATTCATAACACACAAACACACAAAACTTCTTCCAGGAAACCTAGTGGTGGAAAGGCTCCTTTAACGCTAAATAAAATGTCATCTGGTGATGATACTGTTGAAGACAGTACATTATGAATGTAACTTGACTTATAACTTGTATTATAAGAAAAAGAGTTATGAATCATAAGATGCGTTTCAGGGTGTAAAAAAATCTGGAAGTGATTGCTTAGTTTGACACAGTTCTACTGTATTTTAAAATATGTAAAATTCCCTGGGTTCCTGCAGAGGAGAGTTCTTAAAGGATTAAGAAGTAGTGTCAGAGACAACACTACTTGTTCAATTTTATTTTCTTTTCAGCTTATTTAGCCATCCAGGTTTAACATCTCAAAAAAAAAAAATAACTCATTCCTCCTGCAAAGTACTGTCAATATGATAAATGCGAACAGAAAGACGAGAGCATGCAAAACTAGTACAAAAATACATGGCTTATATAACACAGGCTTTATCAGTAGTGAGAAAGTTTTCATGAATCAAAAGATAGTTAAAACTTTCCTGCTAGCCCTGTGACTTTATAATCCTCCTCAATATGGCAATTTATTTATGGGAGGAGACAGAGGTCCTTGCCTCAAAACTGTCCGTTTAGATCCATCATCTAACTTCTCAGTAGCGTGATATTACAGCTAACATTGACAACGGAGTGAAATACTTTCAAATATGACAGACCTTCAGTCAAATAGGTCTTTACTTGTATGATATAAACGTGAACAGTTGAGCAGTGAAGCATACAGTATAATTTGTGCTAATGTGAAAGACACAGCATCAGAGATACAGTTAGAAACATCAACAAGAAACTTTAAAAAAGGAAAAGGTGTTTCTCTAGTTTATGCGTGTACATATTTCTCAGCAGACAAACAGTGCTGTTTCTTATCCAAAATATTTGCAAATGAGATACAGCAATCAAACACTAAGCACAGATTCCCCAGACTAATTATCCCAGACAACCTGACATCCAACCAGACTATGCGTATCACTGCAACAGGGGCTGATATGGAATTTAACAATAAAACTAGTTGTTCTTTCACAAACATTAATGTAGGTCCTACAAAAGTATCTCAGGTAGTATTTAAGATGTGCAGACAGTTGGTGTCATTACGCTAGATAGTTTAGTAATACGTTCATTAATAGTGGGTCATCATTCATTTTATTAAGGCATGAAGCCAATATTGCTCAATGATCCTGGAAGGCTGATGTTTTTCTTTCATTAAACAATGCATGCTGGTGCAACGCTGTAAAATAGATGATGACTGACCTAACGCTACAGGACAAGGTAATGCAAGCAAACTTTGGTATCCTTGCCAAGCATAAATATTTTTGTTCTTGGGGTTGACTTTGTACGGAATGCTAGTCATATAATAAATTTAACTTCAGGACATTACTACTTGAATGAAAACCAAATCTAGTGTTTGCATTGGAAGATTCTAATGAAACCAGTGATCTAAATGGATAGGATTCAGAACTGAGACCCAGAAAAAAACATTACTTTTGGTTAAAAGCCATGTCATGGTTGGGAGTTCCAACCAAATCAACCGAAAACCAGTTGAAAGAAAGATGCCTTACACTATCCAGTGAACTGAAAAGTATCAAAATAATCAGCTACACCATAATGACTGGAACATTGACAGTGGTTTCTGTGATCTAGAGTAACATCCATCAGCTCACATGTAGACAAGTAAAAAGTTCTGATAAGTCTCACCAGCATTGTTTTTGCAACAGCTATTTAAAAAAAAAAACCGCTCACATAGGGAACCAGATATTCACCGACTGAATGGTCTATTTGACTTCAGTGGAAACTGAGCCCAAGTAAAGAGTGAAGGAAGAAACACACAAAGTTACAGTGAAAGGAATGGGCAGAGAAAACAAAGGAAAGTTTCAAAGAACCTTGGCAGAGGGTGTCCAAAGTAAAAGAGTGAATTGGAAGTTGGATGTGCAAGTTCCCTTTACTGACTTTGAAATGTTATTCCTTAAGCAAACAGTGTCCTAGATAGGACTCCAAACATGACACACATTAATACTGGAGAAACTAAGGAGCTCACAATCCACAAGAAGACAGAAAAGTAACTTTGATTTGACAGCTCTTGTGAAAAGTAGCTAAACCACAACAAAGAAGTCAAGATCTTTTTCATGGGACAAAGAACTGATGTTTTCCAAGGTGCCAAATTCCCAAGTGATTCTGTCCATCAGAAAATATTTTGACAAACCACTAGCAGAACCTGGTACTATTTTTATATTACCTCTCCCTTCACACACCTTTTAGAGGTATTTAGAGTTTTAAACTCTTAACATTGCTCTCCCGGGACCCTTAAAAGCTGCCAAGAATTTCCCAAACATGAA
Source organism: Syrrhaptes paradoxus (assembly GCA_013400615.1). Taxonomy (NCBI): domain Eukaryota; kingdom Metazoa; phylum Chordata; class Aves; order Pterocliformes; family Pteroclidae; genus Syrrhaptes; species Syrrhaptes paradoxus. The sequence goes on from VZTO01002267.1 coordinate 24,641, forward strand.
AATGTGGGGAGTGGGGAATAGGCAGTGCAAAATATTCCTTGCCTGTTTTGTTCATCTGGTCTTAAAAGTTCTCAATGTCATTTAAACTGATTGTTTCTGAGCTGAGTAAAGTAGGACCCACTCTCAAATAAATGGAAGTGATCTGCAATATTAATTTTTTGAGACAGACAAACTGTCCACTATGCAAACCGCACAGTTGCATCATTCCGTACTATCCTTAATTAAAATTCCAATCTGTGTACAGTTTACAAAGTAATTTGAACTTTGAAGCACCTGAAATTAAAGTTACTCACACTATTTCAGGACAGCTTAGTTAATTCACTGCAAGATATTCTGCATTATGGTTTTTAATCAAGAAAAAAAGAATCTTAAGTTCCCACTAGCAGGACCTTTTGTACAGAAGCATAAAGAAGCCCTTAAACTTGTGCACAGGGAACCAAGTGCAAAGGAGGCTTCAACCTACAGACAAGCTTGCCTGAAGACACTAGCTAACAGACATCAGTTTTATGCTGAAATTCCATTATTTCTTTTTTTCCTGTCTTTCAAGCAGGGGAACCTCTGCGTCTCCCACTGCCATGGTTTGAACACTGCCCAAACAAATCTGTGAAATGTGAAACAATTTAATTCTCGTTAATTATAGCTTGAAGAGGATTATACTTATCTGCTCTAGTGAAAAATACAGCATAAACCAGGGAATATCTAAGCCAGAAATCTGATGCTGTGTGCAAAGCAATTATCTTCTAAACTGGTATTTCAAATGAAATTCAGTACATTACTAATGAAGATTCATCATCATCATCTAGTGGATTTTCAGTGCTTTTCTTGAAATACATTCATAGTCTTGAACACAAAATTCAGCAATTCACAATTAGACCCAGTTAAAACAAGATTTCAACTAGAGGGGAAAAGAGATTTTCAGATAGCAAATACAATTTTGTCAACACCACAACCTTCTGAAATATTGATTTTGATGATGGAATATTTAAATAGAATATTTAACATCTTGGGTTTGGCTGTCAGACTGTATTTCATTCTGACTTTTAATTTCATATTGTATTTTATTACAATATTGGCATATATAATTGTATGTTATGTTGGAATGTTCCTGGAATGTTCCAAGATAAAAGCATTCTGACATCCCTAAAATTAAGTACTTCTGACTTTTCATGTTGTGTTTGATTTTACATCCAATGAGGGGAAAAAGAATTCAAAACATCATAGCTACCTTCAGGGACAGTAAATTTATTTTTCAGCTAGATACATCCACAAAGAACAGTTTGACTTCATTAGCTTGCTAGTTCCTGATGCACAGGCATCCACAGCAGAAATGTATCACTTTCTCTGTGCCCTAGTAACAAAATCTGGAATCAGGGACCTGGAAACAAAACTATGCTCTACTTCTTTCCGGTGATGGTTTGAAGTATTACGAAATATTTGGGTCATTTTGAAACTATTCTGTGACAAGAGAGGATTTAGGTCTTAAGCACCTTTCTCTAACAGCAAATTTGGTTTTAAGAGCATAAGGGAAGAAACAGTCTCACAGGTAGAACATGTTTCAGCACACTGAAATCTTGTCAGCTGAGAAAATTAAAGACCTTCTTTACGCTTTTGTTGAAACCAGTGCCCAGTGTATGTCTTCCAGCCTTCAGTGAAGGCAGCCTTCGATGTGATAACACAACTGTTCCATTAGGGCTCACAAATGCGTCTCAAAAACACATCTGAATGAGGTGCAGTGGTACATGTGGTGACGGCCATTTGTCAAACAACTGAAATCAGGGAGCACCAGAAAAAAGGCCACATGGAAAAAAAAAAAAATCCAGAAGTTCTCAACTTCACTATTATTTAATGAAGTCAAGACTCCTCAGAGAGGAAATACTCAGGCAACAGACCCTGAGCAGGCTGATAAATGACTGTTTCAGATGACTGAACTCCTCAATATTACTGGCATGTTCAAAGTCAAGAGAAAATGAGCTTTTTTGAAAACTATTAAGAGGCTTCTGCCTGGAAATGTATATTCAGACATTGTTGCAGGCTACTCTCACAGAAGGAAACAACAATGTCCAGTTGCTGGCTAAAGTGTGTTTTATGAAAATAGAAAATTTCAGTGCTGTCAGCTACAGTATATTGATGGCATTGATGATATTTCCCTTGATCCACAAGTCTGTGAATCACCTTCCTGGGGACATAGTGGCATAGGCTGTGCAAGACAGTGGGAGTGTCACTGTCTACTGAAGGAACCTCCTTAGATTCATGATCAGTCAGATAAGCAACCAAGCTGTCTTATGGATAAACAAATCATTTCTCCACAGTCCCACACTATATATCTTTGTGCGGATGCTGCCCTTGATTAAAATGCACTTTCATTTACAAGCCACAGCTTTGCAAGAAAGATTTTAACAGCTGTTGACCTAATAAAATGGTCACGTTTTTGACACACGGCTCTTTACAAAGCAGGAGGAAGATGCAAAAGATAAAAAGTCACCTACAATAACAAGTCAAAGAGAACCAACTGAAAAACTATAAGCAAATGAACCACTATCTTAACCCAAAGTACATAGTTTGTATTTGCAAGTTCCTTGTGCTTAACTCAGCAAACTGCTGCTGCTTCTCCTTAAATTCACGTATCATTACGGATGAACCGCATTATTTTCGTTTCACCCCAGATTCTGTCATACACAGAGGAAATATTTTCCCCAACCCACTCTGCACCATGCTCCTACTCAGACTCTTTTAATGACATTCCTTTAAGCCAACAACTCTGAAGTGCAGTCAGCAGCTTTTTTTTGTTATTGTTTGGAAAAATCAAAAAATGCAACCTGTTGTCATTCTATGAACTATGAAGGCAAGTGCAAGACTCTTCTTGAGAAGAGTTAGAGGAAACTATTCCACTTGGTGGCAGCAGTGGTCTAAAGTTCCACGTTCCAAAACATCAAGTCACACCTTCAAATTCATCGCACAGAAAGAGAAGTCTTTCCTCGATAACCTCCCATGCTTTAGTTTATCTTTTAAACATTAATAAAAGTTGATGTCTCTCTACTTCTTTTCGCCTATGATTTTTAACTTCAATACAGGATTGGAAACAACTTTCAAGAAAAAAAAAAAGTCAAAGCAGCTTCCTTTTTTGGTGAGGTTGGCATAAGCATAAAAAAGTATGCTAAACAGTAGTCTCTGAGAGGTAAATGACTTTGTCATCCAGTACATCCACAACATTGCTCCACCAAACGTTCACGAGAAAAACATGGAAAAAATGTCACCTTCTCACAATGTTCAGTGGATTAGTGTCCTGGCAAGAGAAGAGACATTGACATTAGGCTGTATCATCACATGGTTTTTAATGTCAGCTCCTGGATAGAGCAATGTTACAGACCAAACTCTTGTCCCTAGAGCAAATTCTGGGTACAAAAACTATGTCCAGGGATTCCTCCCTGTCAACAGGAGAAGTGTACTGCCAAACTTGTCATGCTAGCAAAACAGCTCCATGATAGCTATAGCAGTTCTCCATAGCACTCCATGTTCCCTCCAAGATATGCATCACTTTTAACAGTAATTTACACAGCTGCCCACTAGTGCAGCACCTTGATCTTCCCCTCACTCAAAAAAAAAAAAAAAGACAAATTATTCCATGCACACAGCCTATGCACAAGTAATCTGCTTTTCTCATTGTTCCCTCTTCGTTTTAGCAGAGGTTTTTTGAAATTAAGTTTCTATGCAGAAAGCCACATACAGAAACTAAGCGCTCTCGCTGCTACTTTTAACTGTATCTCTTGTAGGTGAGCTAGAGGAATTTCCTGCCCTAAGCAAACTAGGAAAGGAATAGCATTCCCAACTCAGCTGCTTGTGCACTACAGAGTCACTGAACATTTCTCTGCCCTAGGCAATCACCTGCTCTGAGTGCATGCCAGTGCCATCTGCCCTTTAGATGAGAAAATACATGGTTCTTGCAAGAACCTCTGGTGACTTACACAAGTGCGCTATTACCTATGGCCTCCCAGTCACAAGACAGGATGAGGAAGGAGCAACAATTTATTAGAGCAGGAAATTATTAATATTTGGCTGTTAGACAAGAAATTCCCTGAAAACTGCTCTCTTAAGTCTTCAAGTATTAAGTGACTTGAAACAATCAAATTGCAAAAGTAAGGCTTTCTTACACAGACTTGAAGCATGAGATAAAGGAGGGGGACAGCTTAGAGGAAAAGCACTTAAACCCAGAGTTAGCCTGGGCAATTGCATACTCTTATAATTGTGGCCTTTGTGCTATATCTTCTCTTGGGCGCCTTCCACCTGGTCTTTGTCAAACTTGCTCCTTGAATTTTAACTTTCATAAGGTCATCTTGATCCTCTGAAACACTGTATTAACAAATAACACAAGTCAGCTACCTTGAACTGAAACAGAGCTCTTTGCTCCTGAAAATACAAGCACCTACAGCTTGAGTTGAAGACCAAAGCTTTCTGACCTGGTGGATGCTGGCACCTTTGTGGATAAAGATGGAGCAGAAGCCATAACATCTAAGTGCCAGAGGGTGGGTGCTACATGCAACTGGTAGAACCACTGATGAAGGAGTAGTGGTTTTGTGTGCATCTGTGAAGGCCTCCGGATCAACAGGATCTCCATGTCCTCAAGGAACTGCTGTGACAGCTGCTGAACAATTACTAAAAGGCTTCACAAGTGGAACTTCCCCTTGTTTGTAACACAAGAACATCCCTATTCTCAATTACATCACTGCATTTAATTTGCCTACAGGAGGCTTTGTTTGTCTGGATTTGTTGGTTTAGAATGTGCAAATCTGGTAAAAACTTCAGTTGTATTGATTTTTTTTCAGATCAGGGGTGGGGAAGAAGATATTTTTTAAAATTTTAGCAAGTAGTTTAAAGATCATTTTCCCTTTTCCCTTTACACTGGTTTGTTTGAAAAAGCAAAATCAATTTATCATCAAAATGAGCCTGACATTAATTGCATTCTGTTACTACAAGTGGAGGTCACATATGCTTTTTTTAATAGAGTTTGCAGCTCATATTTTTGTAGATATTCCACATGAGCTAAATAACATTAAGAAAGCTAAGGTCAAAGCCCAGCCATTTCAAAGCAATAAAGGTAAAGATTTACAAGACATCTGGTGAGAACAGCTTATAAGGGGAAACAAGACTTTTCTTCTGAGATTACACCACTTGAAGCCTAAGCTGAGGAAGAAATCCCAAAGGAAGACACACTTCACTTGGTAAATCAATACTGCTGAGAGATGCAACTCATTTGATCCTGAATTTTAAATGGGTGATAGTGTCTCACACTCCAGGAAGCTTCCCTACAAACACTAAGTTTTTATTTCCATAAAGCACCTTTGGGATTTTCCCCCCGCTCAGTCTTCGCAACAAAGTGGTCAGATGTTCTATTCAGGGGCTCCTGCTACTAGTTCATCCCAGCTGTTTTTCACCAACCCACACCTGCCCTCACAGATATGTTCTCTCAGGTCTGCTGGCATAATTACTTATGAAATTGTTTCCTAAACCACTTCAAACAAAAGTATTTGCCTAGGTTAAACATTATTTTTTTCTAAGCTGACTGATTTTTAACCACATTAAATTACATGAGCAGTAATTGCCAGCTGGCCAGAGGGAGCGATCCCCATGGCAAGTACCCAGGGACAGGGGTGGCAGTAACCTGTCAACATAGTATAGCTGCCATAAGAGTGCTGACCAAAGCCTGATCTTGCTGTACCAACATCTGTTTCTACTACCATAAAGCAAACAGACATTATTTTTTAAAAAAATAATTCTTAGCATCATTAAAAATGGTTTTTTGCCTTTAGTGCTTGTTGTATGTTACCCAGAGTTTTGCTCACACCAGCTATTGATTGCTTGCCTGCCCAAGCTGTGCAGGTTGAATTGGCTTGAATGAAGGCAAGCACCTAGCACATCACCTAACCTCAGATCCAGAGTGAAGTTGGCAAGACCTAATCTGTGGTTTCACCTTACAAAGAGGTGAACATGAAAATACTGCACTGAACTATGGGTACAGCAGAATAAGTGACATGGGGCTGAAAATATAATAAACCAGCATCGCCACCAAACTTTGTATTGTGTAAACACAACCTGGACATACACAAAGGCCTTTTATGAGATCCTTTTACGTGTCTAACAATATACATTTTCTTGGGTAACACGCATTTGGCTAAGAGTTACTCTACAAGTGCAAAAACACCTTTGTAAAAAGCATTTCTCCTGAGCATTCCTCAGGCTATCTTGCACCTCAGAAGTAAATTTATCCAGTCCTACACCCACCCTGAGCTGACAGATGACAGTGAAAAGGAGATCATGTGGTTACATCTCCTCCTTCCGTCCTCCCCAACCTGCCCAAATGCCAAAAGGCGGCAGTAGATTTAATGTTGTAGATACCTCTGCCAGAGATACCAAGCTCTCAACACAGAGTGAGAGAGTCATTGAGTGGTGATAGGTTTCAGTGACTGCTAAATCTGAGCTTATTTTAAATTTGCACACTAACCTGGAGATGGTTAGGTCTATCCAGCTACCATTTGCTTTCTTTGCTACCCAGAGCTTTATACTGACTGCCAAATCCCAGTCTCCGTGGGAGGCAGTATGACTGGCTGGGGGCCTGATAGCCCACCGAAAGACAGCCACAAGCATTTGCCCTTTCACCTCTGTGGACCCCACCCCATGAGCTCTATTACTGCCTACTAATGCATTAACAATACCCTCTTCTATAGGTTACATGGCAGGACAGATGCTAGGTGTCAGGATGGTAACTGGCTTGAGTTTGGCAATCCTAGGATACAGGGAGAGTGAGCTAGGAATGAGGGTGGCATGTAGCAAGCTATATGGACTAGTTTTTTTCTGGGCTGTAAAGAGGAAGTTCCAAACTTTGCATTAATTCTTATTAAAATGTTAAGAAAGAGCAACTACCTGAACCACAAGAAGTCTATGCACAATTGCTCAAAAGCTTGCACAATAAAGGTACAGTTCTCTTAATTTGTTGAAATTATGTCTGTAGCTGTATACATTGGTTGGGTAGAACTTAGTGTTTTTGAAAAGGCATTCCATTACTTTGCCTTATGTAAGAGGTATAATATTAACGCTCTTTCTAATCGGACATTTGCCCCTTAGGAAACTTAGGGCCCTCCTGCAGTTTCATCACAGTTCTCTATTAAAAGATACCATAGCATCTTCTTCTCCTAAGTGACTCTATAGAGATGGGAAAAGAAAAACAAGAACAAACCAAAACCAAAGCCAAGCTTAGTCTGCATGTCACAGAAGGAAAAGGAAAAGCAAAGGTGTTTTAGTGTTCTCGTTTTTTCCTTTTGTCTTCCTCTCCTATTTGCTTTTAAATTGTAATCAGTTCACCCCTCTTCTTCTCATATCCAACAACTCCTCTTTAGTTCCAGGGAAGAATTTTGCTGGTAAAATCTTGCCGAGAGCTCACTTTGGGCAAGAACTTCCATTAGCCTTTCTCAGTGACTGCAAGGTCTGACTTCAACAGTGTCCAGACATCAAACCTGCATCATCTACTTTAGTTACCATACATTTTGATCAGTCCCCTTCTGTTGCTGCAATCACTGTAATAGTATTTTCTCTGTTATGGAATCAGAAACTGTTACTTTTAGTTTATTCAATTACTTTGCAATCAAGTAGTCTGGCCAACATGTTACCCTGCATAAACTATGTTGTTCCACTGGCTTCGTACACATACAGATGCTAAATATATGGTGGACAACCCCTTTTTCCTCCTCTCAAAGAGCTATTCAACTATTATGAATATAATTCATTGCCTGGATCCTTTCCTTTTAGCACTCATTTCAGTCCTGTCCCCAAATATCTATTTAAAGACTATGATCTATTATTTTGCATGGCTTCAAGTTAGTACTGAAATCATACATGGCCAGCTTAAATATCTGTAGCCTGTAGGTTTGCCTCAGGCTAAACCATCTTCTGTACTAGTAGTCAAAGCAAGTACCTTCTCATTTATTAAAGATGTGTTGCATTCACATACCTCCAGCAGCTGCTGCAGCTAACTGCATAAAAGATAAACTACAGTCAACCAGTCTTGATGAGGCTCAAATATGACTTTTAGCTCCCATCTCAAAAAAAATAAAGTTAGAGTGAAACCCAAGTTTAGATTTTTTTTTTTATCTGACCATCTGGAATTATTTAGAAATGTCAGCTAGAAATCTGGACCTCAAAAAAATCAGGGATTCTAAAACAAACAGCCCAAAGTTCACTGATCTTTGGGACAGAGATCTCAGTCCAACCCTGTATATAAAACCAGATGATAATCAGAATAAATACAGTAAGTTCACGATAAAAGCTTAGCCTTTAAGCCAATATCTTTAATTTAGCCATTTGGATTTAAAGATAACTGAGGATATGGCAAGGTCCTTTCTGCAACTATAGGGATTATCACATTTAACATGTGAGAAGACACTGTTTATGTTTTGGTAACCCAGGTATTAACTGTTCAGCACACCAATATTTCTCAACAAAGCTGTTGCAACATAGAAACAACACATCAGATTTGTAAGCAAACAGCTGGAACGTTTGCTAATCTCCTTCAGGAGAGGACACAACTAACCATACAGCTTTACCATAGTGTCATCCTATGGGTTTCAAGAAAGCTACTCACAGGCTGAAACTCAGACAGACACAGGACTGAACCGGAGGTGGTCTCACAGCCCTCTTTCTGGAAGTGGTTTGCTGGAAGCCAGCATTGACTGAAGACTTCACTAGTTTTTCCTCCCACTTGGTCCCTTTCAAATTCAGTGGTTTCTAGTTTACACAGAGCCAGTATCCTAATATTTCCCTGCTATGACTGGAAGGTAGAAATATATTTAACTTCCTCCTCAGAATTTATTCCTACCCCCGTTTCTGCTACAGTGCTTCTTATGCCAAGTCCTTAAGAACAGGCAGAGATTTTTCTTCCTTGCCATAAGTCTACTCTCTCTAGGACTATATGTTCTGACAACAAAGCCCTAAATGGTGTTTAGAACCTTCTCCAAAACCCCATCAACTTTATAAAGCATTCAAGGGTAGAAGCCAACCAACCCTAAATTGCATAGGTTTGAAGAGACAACCACTACATTAACAGTCTGCACTGTCTGAGGCAAAAGCATTGTGAATGACCTCAGGATGCTCCCAGAACAGAGCATATAATACCTATGCCTTCTTGCCACAGGATCTTATTTTTGCCTACGAAACTGTTCTTAAGAAAAAAAAAAAACCCACAAACTAAAAAACCCCCAACAAAACAACAAAAAAAACAGCCCACAAAAAGACCACAAAAACCCCCAATCTCCATTGGCAGAATTTCTACAACCTTCCTGGGTAATCCATTTAAGCACTCAGCTGTTCTCCACTGGGAAGTTCTCTCAGCACCTCAGCTAATTTTTAAGAGAACACTATTACTTTGATTTACCTGATCAGGAAGCCTGGTAACACGATGCTGGAAAAAGCCTCAAAGTTAACATTTCAGCTCAACGTTTCCAGAGTAGTTTTTTGAAAATGCTGAAGTGCACATTTTACAGAACAGACACCCAGACATCCCGTGGGAACAAGATGCAGAAGGCAAGGATCTGGTCCTTAGCTCTACGGTGAAAAAAAAAAAAATTCTCTGTGTTAATTCAAGTGTAGTTTATGATGAATAAGATACAGAGAGACCAATGATACCCCTGCAAGAAAAACAAAAGTCAAAGATAAAGCTCGAGGGAAAATTATCTGATTAATTTCAAAGCAGAAAATATTTATCTTCTGATAGTTCTGCAATAGTAACTTTTCTCCTGTTGTCCAGGATAACTGATATGCTAGAGATACTATATTTTATTTGATGGATACAGACTCGGTACAGTGAGAGCTGCTCATCACAGCATTATTGAAGACGTGCATGCTGATAAGCCTTGAGATGGTCTAGTTCTGAAGCTCAGTTAAGTCAGGAACCAGCTTGTTCATAAAAAAAAATCTCTTAAATAATTGCATACGGAAAATTTATACATAAACCAGTTTGTGATAAGCTGAAATTTTACTAATATACTTGCTGACACAATCTGGTTTCACGTCATGCAAGTAAGAATTGGAACAATTATTTTGATATGTTAAGAAGCTACAGTTGCGTTGTATCATTTTCTTTAGTTCTGTCTATACCTAATTTTTTTGTCTCAAGGACAGCATTCAGAAGTGAGTTTCTGCTGTTCTTATATCTTCTTCAGCCCATTTTCCTTCAAAGAGCAGTTTTATGGCCTAGATTGTAGTCTCAATTACTTCTGTATCTGTCAGCTCAATTTGTCTGTCTCTGAAGAGCGGTGATAACATCACATCTTGCTTTTGCTTGCCTCACCAAACAACAAGCTTTTTGAGCAAGGACAGACTCTTAACACGTCAGTACAGCACCTGGCTCTCTGAGATCCTGGGTAGGCAGCTAAAAATGAACAAAACACCCCAACATCCTTCCCCACACAACCAAAAAAAACCCATAACATTACTTCATTATGTATTATGGTTTGGTTTTTTTCAGCCACATTTTTTTCCTCTTCCAGGACCCTCTTATGTGAGAGAACGCAGTAAATCCTGCAGCAAAGCAGAGGGAAGGCTTCATGCACCAAGCACTAAACTCCAGTCTTCCTCCCTGCGGGATCCGTAAACTAGATTGCCATGTGGATCCAGTGGAGGAAAGCCCCCTCAGCTGAGCAGAGTATATACCCATGTTCCAGAAGAATCAAGTGCCAAAAGAGCTTTTGCACTGAAGCAAGATCAGGACCATCAATTTTGAGGGAGTTTAAAAGATAACCCACCTGGGTCTTCTGCATGAAACCAGAACGTATTTTCTAACCCCAGTACAGCAAATACGACAACACAGAAGGTGACCAAGGCATGCCAGAGGTGTAAGATCCTCTACTTATTCACACCATTTCCTCTCTACTGGCCACCATGGCAGAACTGTAAATTACACTTAAGACAGCAAAAGTTACTCAACTCCATGTCATAACAGCCTGGGATGCACAAGAGGTAAGATGAGAAGATCGAAGTGTCCCTTCTGGCCTTAGTCCCCAGCTTGGATCACAAAAGAAATAGGCTAATGATATTTATCCTAATATCAGCTTCTGGCTACTGAAGGACACAGGATTTCCTATGGGCACAGGTGCTCTGCACCACACAGCAGCGGAGTTACCATAGGTCTGGCTTGTTGCAGACTGTTCCTGACAAAGTAGCTTGATTTGAGGGCTCGGGCATACCTGAGATATCCCACTAAGTCCCTATTTAACCAGCAGCTTCTGAGGACAACCACACATCTGCTCTACTCAAATCTTCCCACCATCTGACTACAAAAAAGCAGGAGGGGTGCAAGGAGGAGTGAAGTATACAAGTGTGGCCTCTTTTCCAAGCAAAATACGTGATTCCTTCCACCAAATTCATAAAAATCCAATTATTTTAGTTTTGAATGCCACAACCCTAATTTCCATATTAATCTGGCAAGTGTACAGAGACACAGAAAAGGAGGCTGTCTAAAGTCTCCTGAAAACAGGTCCTTTATTTTCATTCAAATAGTAGCTTCCAAATTCTAGCTTCCAAACACTGCATTATATCCACACTAGAAATCAAAGTTAACATCCACTTCCAATGGATATTCCACTGTTAAGACATGAAATTCTTATTTAGCAAAAGTATGCCCTGCTAAACACACAAAACCAAAAATCTCTTTCCAAAGATCCCACCAAGACATGACAGGAATCAGAGACAAAAGCCTTAGGCAAGCACACAAATTCAGAGAATGAGCTAAAACCTGCTAAATTTTACAATCTAATAATGTAAGGATTTGTAAAAATATATTGAAAGTTACCATGTAATTTTACCAAGATCATTTTCTGTGAACTTACACTTTTTCCTTGTGCAAGAGTCTCTGCAGTTATTTTTCTAATATTTTTTAGTTCTATCAGAAATTAATATGGCTCAGAGCAGCTTTAGTGTGACAGTTCTGTGCTAAGATAATACCCCATGTATAATAATTTACATTAAATCTTTTTGCTAAATACATATTGTTCCCATCAGTGAACAAACAGCCTATCCAAATGTCCAGATAATTTGTTTTAGCAACATGTTACTGTCCTTGGGTAATGCAACAAAGCAGACAATCACAGATGAGCGAGCAATATGCCAATAAAATTGAAAAAATAAATTAGTATCATGGTAACACATGTGTCTTCACAATTAATAAATTCCACTCCATCAGTCTGTGATTTAATTATGCATTATGTATAGGGCTACCATGAATCATTCATGTAGTCTGTTAACTAAATAGCTAGATACAAAGCTTATGATGAGAATATTTACATGAAAACATAAATGTTCATGAACAGTAGGACACAAAATAATCCAAAATTAATTTTCAGTTCCTAGGAGTTTTTTTTTTTAGTGGGGACAAGGAGTTTGGTTGGTTGATTTTTTTTTTAAACTGTTGGTGTGTTTGGGGTTTCTTGGGTGGTTTGTTCTGGTTTTTTGAGTATTGTTTGGTTTTTTTTAATAAAAATTATAAGCATTTTGGTCAGACAAAATAGCTTTCTGTACATTTCAGCTGTAACAGAGTTCTTACCGCAATAGTCCACAGCTAAAGGTATTAAGCAATTCCTTAACATGCTCCTTTTCAGGAAATCCAGCTCCGTCCGTTGTCTTCCAACAGAGCCTTAAATGAGGTTGCTCAAAATAAGATCTGTCCCCGTGGTATCCTCATTCTCCTCACACTCTATTGCTCCTTTCTGTCAAGAACGATCTCCACCAGGACTTCCCATCTCCTGATGGGCTGACAGAGCTACAGATTAAGACAGTGGTTCTTACAGAGGAGAAAGGCACATGTAACAGAAGCAGAACACCACACAGTAAGTCAGGACTATTCAACTTGTATCTCTTTTGCAGGATTAAAGAAAAATACTCAGACATTCACTGCTTAGAGGAATTATTCACTCCCTTACACTCAGGCCTAACAAAGAGGAGACTTACCCTTTCACAGCATCTGCTTTAAAGATCACTGATGCTAAGAGTATTTTGATCAACTTTAGTGAGTTGTAGCTGAAACTCAACTAGCAACAAACACCAAGACAGGGAGGAGTGACTATTTAGGGTTTGCTACCTGCCATTAAGACAAAAGGCATCTGAAATCACAGTAAAATTCAACAGGATCAGGCATTATGAGAGGTCTTACAAAGGCAAAATAGGAGCAGGGGGCTACTTTCCATACATCCCTTAGAGCAGATTTTGCCCTAGACCTCTTAAGCTAAAACTTCAGAACACTTACGTGAAGAACTAAGACGGTGTTGTTCCAGAAGCTACTTAATACAATTCTAGTATCTCCCTTTAACATGTATTTTTATGAATAAAGCATAGACAAAGGGTTCTGAGATTTCAGTCATATGATAGAGAGTTGGAGATTTCTAGACGGTTTTTTTGAGAATGTATCCAGACTCATATTCTAACTTCTAGGGAGTTCTCCTGAACCTTACAACAAAGTGCTGTGACTCCATCATTTCTTGTCTGAGTCTGATAGAATAGGAAGACTTAGAGCCCTTTATGTTAAGCTCAACACTAAAATGTCCTGACTGACTTCTGGTTCTGTTTTTAAGCAGGAACTAAGGAGAGAGTTTAGCTGCAGCTAAATTTGTATTTGTTGACCTCTATTTGTCCAGAAATGCTTAAAAGATATTACCAAATACATCCTGCCCTGAGCTGCAAAGTAGAAATATATAGTCTGCTCTGACTCTCCACTCAAGAAGTTTTATCTGAAACATCCTGTTTTAAAGAACAAGCCAGATCTTTATGCAGTACATAAGCCATATGTAGCATGCTCTAATACAGAATTCTGCCATCTTTAATGCTGCAGTACTGCTTGCAAGTTAAACACTTTCCTGCAAGTCTCCAGGGACATGGTAGCAGGGGACCACTTTCCCCCCAACACAGAAGCAGCTTCACTTGCCTGATATTCCTGAAGCTCTCCACCCCACTGGGCAGATCTCTGCTGTTCCTGGAAACAGAGGAACTGAACACCCCTTCATTCTTCCACTGCTGGCTTCCTTACTAAGCACACTGCCAGCAAGAGCTTAGTGCATTTGCACCAGTTACCAACAGCCAACTAGTAAAGGAAGGCTCCTGAGCCTACAGAGGCAATACAGAAAATAAAGCAGAAGACCATTCAGCAGGTATTACTACTCCTACGTTTTCTCTTCTGGAGCTGGTTAAAACTGTATGGAGATTCCTGCAGCTGAAGGGAGTTCTTAGGTAACCATCCTCCATTGCCACCCATGAGATAGCAGCAGCAGATACTGCTATGGCCACTTTGCAAAGCTTTCTGCATAACACAATAAACGAAATACATCAAAAGAGAACACATTCACATCTAGAGCAGACACTTTGTATCATTGCTTGTTTAAAGGCAGGGGGGAGTGGGAGCGCTGGGGGTCGGGGACAGGACAGGAAAGACTGTGTGCATTTTTTTGTAAAGTTGCGGAGCTAGTCTCAAATGACAGTAATAATGTCAATTGTATAGCTGCTGCAAAGAGCCCAGACTATCAGAAGCAATTTTACGCTCCTAGAAGGAACCAATTACTTTGAGAGATGGAGAGAAGAACGTAGCTGTTATCAACAGGATACATATTTGGGGATTTAGGGATTATCTAGTGTTTGGTTCTAGGCAACCCTAAGGTTAAATCCACTTTTAGCTCTTCAGAGTTTGAGGAATGCAGGGACCCTCTTTCTTCTGACAGCCTGGTCCTTGAAGGAACAAATCCTGACCTCACTACCAGACGGTTCCTACTGGTACTTCTGGAAACGCACAAGCCAGCAGACCCAATGCAGGACTGTGAGTCAAAAGAATTTTGGAATATCTGTAAATGATTAAGAAAGCAGGCTATGTGCTATGGGAACATAATAACTAGAAGGAGGGAAGTGCTGGAGTGATAACACAAAATGAGCTCCGCAATTGCTAACAGTCAGCAATGTTGAGAGTACCTGAGTCAAGAACAGTCTAACTGACAAGAAAACCCAAAGGTAAGGTTAGTTCATAGGCACATAAGGTTTTGTTGTTTTCAGTCTACTTCCCTCTGCTTGTGGTGTTTATCCAGGATAAATAAATCCACGTGTGTTCAGCAAGCTATTTCTGCCACTACCTTTTGAAAATCTGGATCACAGAATCCTTTCCAGCAAGTATAAAAGGGATGAAATCTATCTGGGCCTGCAGTAAGCAGCATCTTGCTGCCAAACAAAGATGCTGAGTACTCAAGCAGCACATCATAAAAGCAGACTGAAAACTGTGGCCTAACAGCTCTAAGGACAGACCTGGAAAAAGCAAAATTTTCTCACAAAGGAAAGAGATCATCTAGACCACATGCACATCCAAACCAAGAAGACTGGTTGTAATTGGGGAGCATCCAACTCCTTTCAACCAGTTCCTGTTGTGCTGTTAAAAAGGCGTAAAAATGTTGCTGGATTCTACAAGATGCAACAGAAAATCTCGTTCAGTTCTATAGACAATCAATGGAAATTTCTGACAGAGCAGAAGAAACAGAATGAAATGACTCTTGCATTTCTTCACATTACCATGGCCCTCACAGATGTTAGCATACCCTTCAGCTCCATGTACCATACTCATTCCTAGATAAAGGGTGGATGGGGTAAATTTAAGAATATTTTATGCCTATGCCCTCCTTGTTTTAATTTTGCTCTCTCTCCATCACCACTTCTGTTTAACAAATATTTTCAGGTTGCTTTAATAGTGTTGCAATTATCATTTATGATTACCCCTACCCACAAAGCTGCAGTCACAGTTTCTTACTTGAGGAGATGCTGTACTTCACACAGTGTAAAAAAATTTGTAATGCATGCTGACACACAATGCAAGTGTCAGGAGAGGGTATAAAAAAAATGAGATATCTGGACCCTTTTGGGCAACAGGGTAAGATACAGATGGATAGACTGTGATAGATAGAAGTGATCCAGGCTTTCCACTTCATCTGGACCCATGAAGCTTTGTGTGTTTTTTGAACATGGCCATTCTGCATCCCATATACAAGAGGATCAGATTTTCATTACCATTTTAAGGTGTTGACATGTTTAGCATTACTTATGGTGAGTAAAGAATGAGACAAAAACTTTTTAGGCAATGAAGTATAATCTCAGCAGTCCCTAGGTTCAAGCATAAGGAAAATGGCAACACCTGGGTTACAGAGAAGCTGAAAAGCCAATGAAGGCACCAAAGAAAGTGCACACAAGGCAGAGCTCTTACCATGCACCTAAAAAATTTCCCTCTCATCACTGAGAAAAAATAAATTTAGCTTGTGCCTAGCAGCTATAGGAACTTGGGAAAATTGTCTTAAAAGGAAGGTATAACAGACATACTCCACAGAAAATGGTTTATGTTACCTACTGTGAGCAATAAAAGTTGTCTGCAGTGTTCTCATGCTCCATAGTAGATCATTGTGCAATTTCAGTCTTATCCAAATATTTAAATAAAATGCTTTAATACATAGCTATTTCTAAACAGCTTTGGACAATTTCCCTTCTGTGCACTGAAGCACAGGAAATTTTTTTTCTGGACCAGTTGAAAGACTCGGTAGATAAATCCTAGGGAAAACGTCTGTAGTTGTACTAGTTCAGAAGCATGGGATCTCCAACTTCCTGGGATGCCTCGAAGCATAAGAGCAATGTGTCTGAGCTTATTAAAGAAGTGAAAATGGAGGAAGAGGCTTGACAGCTTTCTGGCTGGACCTAGCCTATGTGTATTATGCCAAGTCTGTTCTAGAAAATCACTTTAGTAAAAGGCTTCTTTATGTTTCTGAACTAGTTTGGTTTCATGAAATATTAAAGACCAGTTGTCAAAAGGGAACATGTCTGTACAAACATTACTCTCCCATACAGAAACACCACATAGTTAAGTGACAAGACATTAATGTCATGTTCTTACCCTGTTCCTTTCCCATGACTGCCTGCTGCATGGGCCTTTGGAGAAGTCACAGCCCAGTTTTGAGGGTCCATTGTTTCCTGGACTTTTGCTTAACACAGAAGAGAGGTGGACACAGAAACCAAGTTTTCCAGCAAGAGTAAATTGTTTCAGCTGGTGAGAGCTGTGAAATCTCCAATTGTCCTGAAACATGTTGGGGGACCAACCAACACACTAGCAGATGAAATTTAACTTGCATTAATTTAAACTAATGTAAACTGACAAAACAATCTTAACTTCTTATGTATGCTCATGAGTTGCAAACATGGAGGCCTCTCAGAGGAATAAAGGCAGAGAAGTCAAACTGCAAAATCACAGTAAAGTTCCCTGCCCTCTTCCCACCCAGAAGAGTTACTAAAGCAGATAGTTTCACCCTTTCCTCACTCCGTTTAACAAAGCTTATAAACTATCCACAAACAGAAGACCTCTAAATCAAACTGTCATCTGAAATACCTAGCTCAGTCTTCCCTCTGGAAACTTAGGGAAGAAGCCAAGACAATTGACAGCAGATCTGTGAAGACAAGTGGAATCAAGAAGAGGCTGCACAGGAACTAGAAACATTATCTCTGTCTGTTATTGAGCAGTGCCTGCTCTCTGCCAGCACACAAGGGCACATACAGGGACTCAAACAATATCCTTTACTTGCAGGGCAGTTTTCATGCAGTGCAGCTCCTTTACACACAGTCTTAGCACAAGCACTGCCGCCTTTTAGCACCACAGCCATTCTTATTACTGTAGGCAGACTAAAGAGGAGGTGGTCCTCCTCTCATGCTTGCTGAAGTAGCAGGCAGCAAGACATTTCTTGAACAATAGTAAAAAAAAAAAAAAGCACCATACAACTAGATGCAACTTATCATTTCCCAAACCAGAACACAAGGAAAAGGTTGGAAAGGGATAAAGATGATGTAGTGGGTTAAGCAGAAGAGAGCTAGTTTTTTTTTCCCTTTTCTCCCTTTTCTTCATAAATAGCTAGCAAGAAGCTATGTTTTGAATTCCTGCTCAGGAGAAAAGCTGATAAGAAGAGAACATTTATAGTTATTGCTAGGATACCCTCAAGGACAAATACATTCGGTCTCTCTTCTCTCCACTGACAGAGGGAGGGGGGAAAGAGACAGTCCGGCTTCTAGCTTGGGATTTGCTTTTAGGTCAAGATTGA
>VZTO01002267.1:43033-54606 GCA_013400615.1 Syrrhaptes paradoxus
TGTATATAGTATTATTTCCAATATTATTGTAGTTTAGTCATTAAATTGTCTTTATCTCAACCCACGAGTCCTCTTTGCCATTTACCTCTTTAATTCTCTCCCCTATCATTGGGTGGGGGCAGGGACTGTGTGAGCGGGTGTGTGTGGTTTGGCCCCCAGCCAAGGGCCAACCCGCCACAGATGATGTACTAGAGGTACATCATACCATGAAGCAGGGGGGAAAAAAGGTGAGTTTCATGCAGCATAGACTATGAGTGAGGGTCAGGAAGCAAAAGATCATGGGGAGCATGGGTCAAGGGACAGTCAGAAGGCATGTTTGCTATTCAGACACACTGTCCACACAGCAGGACCTCACTTTGCCTGTCTCCTCACTTCCCATTTCTCTGTACATGTTCTTCCCTCTCAGGTCAGAAATTCACTGTTATTGTATGTTTATATACCATCTTGTACAAAAGAGCCTAATCACCCAATAACTTTGTTCAGAAACTGCTGAAGGGAAGTATATACCAAGCACCTCACTCAGCCAACCATTTAACACTTCCAGTATTATATCCAGGACACATTCAATGGGAATAACATTCAATAAGGGCCAACTTCCCCTCTTTGTAAGCCTGGAAAATTTGAGTTACCCTCTGCAATGCTTTTCTCTCTAAACTGAGCACCTTACAGCAGGAAAAGCTCCCTAATGAAGTTAGCAATGGATAACGCAACAATGATTACACTGATGCATTCTTTTGAAGTACAGCAACATACATGACTAGAAGCAAATTTCAGACACATAAATCAATTTCACATTAGAGACTTCCAGTGTATTAAGAAACTAAAATCTGTTAAAAATAATTCAAATATGGTGCACAGGGGATTTGTCATTTAAAAAGGACAGTTTCCACAAAGAAGCATTCATACAAACCATGTTATCATACACAAAGCAGAAGCCAGCATCATCCTCTCCAGATTAGAGGTCACCAGCACCCACTACATCTAGAAGTGGCTGTCAGTTTTATAATTAATCTGTGCTGACAGATCCATTAATTGGAGCAGATCAGAGTGCTCGAGTAATGTAGGTCAAAATGCTTTAACAACACCAATACAAAAGAGTCAATGTTTCGAATAACCTCATGCTACAGCCATTTCTTTTGTAAAAAAAGGCCTCCACAAAGTTAAATCCTTACACCTTTCTCGCTCTCCTTTCATTGCAGTCTTGTATCATAAGGAAAGATCAAGCTGAGGGCAGATGTGGGAAAAAGTCATTAGCTATGCTGGTAAATGTTAAAGGCAAATGCTGTACTGTCAGTTGCAATTTGATCTTACAAACTGTTTCATTGGAAATTTTATGTATAGCAATAAGATTTCCCCACTGCACCAAAAATAAATCTGTCCATCCAATTACCAGCAAATTATCAACCGTTAACTTCATTAGTGAAGAGTAATTTTTTTCATATCCCACAGGGGGAAAGGAAGCTAGAAAAATCCTACCCCTGCCTGACTTCAGTGCAGCTACAGGACAGTTGTTTTCAATCCATGACACTTAACGTGCCCAGAGTGAGTTCTCTGCTCACTGTATTGGACTAGCTTTGGAAGCAACACAAAATTGTGGAAATCTGTGATGGCAAAACAAGATCTGCAAGGAGGAACCTTACTTGAGTCATATATACATACAGCTTCTCTTCTGACTGCACTAATATAGGTTCCTTGTGGCATCCTGCAGAGACATCATTTCTGCATCAGACATAGCTGGCCTGAGAACACAACTCCCCTCCAGTGCAAGGAGATGCTCCCAACATACACTTGGGCTGCCCTCAGCAGCTCCAGAAGTGGAAAGGTTAGTTAGAGCAAGATTATAGCTTTAATTCCAACTGTTCTACCTTCAAGGGCTTCATGAACAGCTAAACCCATCTGTTCCTTGGGGAAAACAGATATTTTTAACGACAGACTAAGCAGAGATTGAAGCCAACCTTTGCACAAGTTTCCATTAATTTCAGGTGCTCCAGTTTTACATGCCTGTTGAGAGCTGATGCTTTGTCACATACAAGAAGCCTTTTGGTCCTACAAAACACAGGCACCAGCCTGCATATTCTTGATTGCCACCTACTGGCAATTCTACATACTAGAACAAGGCTTAAAAGTACATACATAACAGAAACTAAACAGCTTCAGGAAATCTTTCTTAAGTGCTCAGGGTAAATAATTTTCTAAGTCCTAACTTCTCTTAAGCGCTGTGCAGAATTGAAGAAAGAAAAAGAAAAAACAGCCTCACAAAGCCACTACATGATGACTGATTCGAAAGACTATAAAATCAGAGACTTGGCTTTAGAAAACATATAAAGATGCCCCTAGGGGTTTTTTTCTACCAACAATTACCTCATTAAAAAAAAAAGTTAATCTTCTTGCTCTATTGCATTAGAAATTTGAAACTATTGGGCTTTAAGCTGACTTGGAGCTCACTTACAGATCTGCAACACAAAGAGGTAGAATAAGCAGCACCCAAGACTTTCTGCAGCACTTTTCAGCAGTAGATCAATTAAATAAGTTAATTATCCTCCTGCACTGAGAATGCTCCTTGAGAGGGTTTGTATACTGATATTTTACTTTGGATCTTAAAGGAAGGTAGAATCCTCAACCCCACTCATTAGATACAAAACCAGACATGAGAAATGGGAACAGTTTCCCCCAGGCTACCTGGCAAATCAGAGAAATTACCAGGAAAACATGCAGGTCTCCTCTAATCACTCAGCCATAGGACATGTCCCAAACCAGAATCCAAGCTATCTTCCCAGCTGAATGACTTCACCAGTGATGGAGCCAGACTTGTAGGACATCTGGAAGTAACTGCCCTTTGTTAGGACACAACCTGGCAAGACTGTCACTACAATCAGCTTTAAGAAGTCAATAGTGGCTTTTCAGAGTCCAAACCTGACTGCTCACTCTCCTGCACACTACCTATATTCAGACAGCCGGTCCCTCCTTTCATTCCACAGCAGCAGTGCTGAATGCCAAGAAGGCAATATATAAAGCTGCTCAAAACATAAGGAACAAAGCAAGATTCTCCAGATTTTGCAGTCCATTAAAACTACACTTTCTGAAGATGTCTTTTAGACATTGCTGGAGGGACAAATAAGAGTGTACTAAAACCATACCAAGATCATAGTTTTGCTGCAACACCATGAGAAACTAGAAAATAAATTCAGGTCAGAAGTCACTGAAAACAAAAGTCAAAGTCAAGAGTGCAAATACACAAGATGAAAAATAATGATTTTTTTCTTTCTTTTCATGAATCTTTCGTTTAATGAACAGTGAAAGTTTCACACAGTAAAAAGAAAAATAAATCAGCCTCTATATCAAGCTATTCATCAAAAAAACTTCAACATGGCCTATGAACTAAAGTCCCAATTAGTAGGTTCCTCCTAACATTACTGTTCAGCCTCAGTGCTCAAATTCACGTACTGCTACTTATGCACATGCCTTCATACAAACTAAGGATTTAAATGGCAGCGTATGATATTCATAGCTCTACACCCTTGCAGAACCCACCAAGATTTGCGAATTTGAAACTTAGATCATGCATTAACTCATTTCAAAATCAAGAGTGGTCTTTTGTGGAAAAGAACATACTTTGAGATTTGTGTAACCATTAAGTGTCCAGTTCTCCCAGTTGCATTTTAAATTTATATAGGTTTTAGTACATATGCCATTTTTTTCATGTCTAGCATACTTAAGGGTCTCTTTGCCCCTTTTTTTTTTTTTAAATAAGTTATTTGCTGCTAACAAGTAGTGATGCCTGGCAGAATTCCTGGGAAGAACAAATCTTTATTTTTAAATTAGTTAAGTAAATCAAGAATCAGTACTTCAAAAACATTTTTCACACTTGAAATTTACAACTTCTCTTTGTCAAAAGCCCTGACACACAAGACAATAGTTTCCGAACATTGCGCTAAGACCAAAGCCAGAAATAATACACTACTTGTCACACCCCCTTACAAGGTATCTCATTCAAACTCATAAACCAGCATTTTATTCTGCTGAAGTGAGAAACTGAAAATACTCTCTGTATTTCTTTTTCTTCAAACCTCTGCTTTCTACCTGAAAGATTATTATTTTTGAGGGGGAACAGCAAGAAAGAACAAAAGTTCCATGGCAGCACCGTACTTTCCTTCTTTTAGTTGTGATCAAACTATACTTTGAATGACAGCAGCCTCCAACAGAAAGGTGACTAAAAGCAGTAGGCCACATTACAAAATTCTAGTCTACTTTATCTACTGCTTATTAATGACATTCACGTTGCCTACCAGAGACACTACAGATGAGCACCTTCATCAAGTCACTGGGCTGAAAGCAAGCAAGATTAAGATATGAACATTATATTCCGATCCAGACTTCCCAAAACCAAGAGAAATTTTATCCAGGCTTTGCAAGCAGTTCAATTCTACTTCAGAATAAAGAAAATAAATCATTACTTATTTTCTCCACCTTTAATTAGTTTCCTAACAACTTCTGTGCAATCTCACAAGACTCCCTGCTTTACATAACTGTCCAAGCCATTCTTCTTTGTCTGTCTTTCCCCAGCAAATCAGATAAACTGATGGATCAAACTTCAAAGATCAAATTTATATTTGTTACTCAATCAACATTAGCCAACCTATTTTCAAAGACTGGAGGTTGCAGCATATGATTACACACATTCTATATAAAAAAGTAAACTAACTACAGTTGATGTCAGGAGGACAGGTTCTATTAAATACTCTCCTAGGATAGCTGAGGAATGGACTTCAATGTTACACACACCCCACATAACATTTATTTAAATACAGTTAAATAATAATGCAGGGAGGTTAGCCTCTGTATTGAATCACACATTTAGGCTAAAATCAAAGTTAGTCAAGCAAGAAAAAATTCTACTTCTCATTCAACTATTCTGGAGAGAAAAGAATGGGGTCCTCCTCTGAACCACAGGAGAGAGTATTCACATAAAAGTGTCTTAACTGGGACATTTTTGAAGTTTTGCCAATGGAGGAAGCCACGAAGCCACAGACAGTCAAGTTTGCTTTTACCCAATTAGCTTCCCAATAAAGAGTTTGAGAGACAGCAGAATATAACCACTTTAATTCGATATTATGCAAGTAGCTGAATGACACTGAAGTGCACAATTAAGAACAGATTCCCCACCTACATTTTTATTTCATATTTGGACAGGAGGTCCTCACTTTACAGAGACAGTCTCAATAATGGCAAAAGACAGAACCAAATAGAGCATAAGGAATACACTCCCAGATGACAGCGTGGAAACCAATACTGAAAAAAATTAAAAGGCCTCAATTTCTTTCAGCTTCCAAGGGATATGTCACTCCAGACTGGAGGCAAGCAGCTTTCACCAAGAGAAATGCCATAAAGCCAGAGTTAGAGTTAAAGGTGTTAGAATCACAGAATCATAGATGGCCTGGGTTGAAAAGGACCATAGTGATCATCTAGTTTCAACCCCTCCGCCATATGCAGGGCCGCCAACCACTAGACCAGGCTGCTCAGAGCCACATCCAGCCTGGCCTTGAATGCCTCCAGGGATGGGGCATCCACGACCTCCCTGGGCAACCTGTTACAGTGTGCCACCACCCTTTGGGTGAAAAACTTTCTCCTAATCTCTAACCTAAACCTCCCCTGTCTTAGTTTAAAACCATTCCCCCTTGGCCTATCACTATCCACCTTCGTAAGCAGGCGTTCCCCCTCCTGTTTATAGGCTCCCTTCAAGTACTGGAAAGCCACAATGAGGTCTCCCCGGAGCCTTCTCTTCTCCAAGCTAAACAAGCCCAGTTCCCTCAACCTTTCCTCATAGGAGAGGTGCTCCAGCCCTCTGATCATCTTAGTGGCCCTCCTCTGTACCCGCTCCAGGATCAGATTATCTTGTGACCACGCTGACTGTGTGGTCATATCAGAGGTAGGCATTGCCCAGCTTAACACCTGGCTACTTCAGAATAAGGCTTCCTGAAAATCAAGCAACGAGAGCAGTTCCACTTGTGCAAATGCTGGTTGTATTCCTCCAGGACTACTCTTGACTACCTTATGACTACTCACAGGAGCCTCCTCCTCCACATACATTTCCCTTTGTCTAGGCTACCATTCAGTTATTCCAGAAACACAGATCCTATCTAGCACCTGATCAAAAAGATCATCATGAAGATGCAGACAGCTGGAAAAGTCTTGTACACAACTGCATTTTACTCTGCATCCACAGTATCCACTGATCTAACACCAGGTATCCTGCTACCTGACCACAGCACAGGCAGAGTCAAACCTGTGCTGCTAGAGGGGCAAAGGACTTCACAAAGGGCCCAGGCTCCAGAAAATTCTTCTAAGGTACCTGTATATACATATGTTACAGGAACACTCTCTCAGCCTGGCCTCTAGGCAGCTCTAAAAGTACCCAGGCCCCAAATATGTGTACAATAGTCAATTACAAGATGCTCTGTGAGCTGGAAAGCGAAGAGAAGTTTCTCAAGTCCTTCTGCTGTGCTATACACAGAGGCCCTCAGGAAAAGGCAAGAAAAACTTCCCTGCCACAAAGTCCTTAAATGTATCAAGGCAAGACAAACAAAAGGTTAGGGGGAAACCAGTAACAGTATTCACATCCCTGAGTACAGGAAACCGAGACACGAAAGTTTACAGTCACACCAGAATCCTTTGCCAGCCTAAACAGATGATGTCAAGTCACCCAAGTCCTAAAGCAGTGCTTCTCTTCCAAGAGATGAAGTCAGGCAAGCAATTGAACCCTGCTACACTCTAAACTAGACAGCTATTATCATCATCAGAGCAACAACAAAATCTGAACTCAGAGACAAGCAGCTTCCTCCCTCCACATTTTTATTAAATGAAGCAGGAAGGAGTTGTGTGCACACGTGTATCTGCATGTGTCACACACTCAAGTGGTATGTGGATTCCTTTCTAGCGATTGCTTGTAGCTTTTTCTGGAGGGAAGAGAATATTGTTTAAAAAAATAGGCCAACTTCTGGGAAAAAAAAGACACTCATGCTGTGAGATGCTAGTTTGAAGAAGCAGAGGACCCTCTGACAGCCCAGCTTTTTAATCCAAATGATTCCACGTGGCAACTGACAGTCCTTTCAATGAAGAAGCACCTGAACACTTAATAACAGAGAATTAGTGATCTGACAATAGGCAAGGTACTTGCTCAGGCATTAGTAAGGAAACAGAGTGACACCTTACATGAAAAGCTTCTTGAATGCCATTTAAACTTGTCAAATTGCAGAAAATAGAGTTGAAAATTGATAAAATCAAGGTTATTCATTATGTGAACCAATGTCTAATTTTCTTAAATTGCATCCATTTTATAGAAGATAAAACAAGAGAGAATCTCTGCCTGAAATATTAATGCATGAGAACAATCCTGGACAGGGCAAACTACCTAGCACTGCCAAGAACTGCTGTAGTGCATTCAGAGATCCTACAGCAAGACAACACCAAACCAATCACATACTCTCTGACCTCCTATAAAACACAGATCATACCATTCCCTAAATGAATTCCCTGCTTCAGCTAGAGTACACTGTCAAGAGAGGGTGAAATTGCCACTGAAGAAGAATCCATTACAACAATCCTTTGTAAAACACTCCAGTGGTTAATTACCCTCATTCTTTTCAAACACAGCTCTTTCTTCTAGCCTAAATTTGTCCAGCTGCAACTTCCAGCTAGCAGTAATCACAATACACTTGTCACCTAGCTGAAAGAACATTTCTGGTCCTTATATACGTACTTATAGACTGGTCAAGCCACCTTTAAACCTCTGCTCAATAAGCCAAAACAGATTGGGCTCTCAGAGCATGTCACTAAAGGACATGTTTTTCAGACCTTTTAATCATTGTGACAGATTGCCTCTGATCCTTCTCTAATTTATCAGCATCCTTCTAGCACTGTTGAAACGAGACCCAGGCATACTATCACAAAAGCAATTGCACCAGTGACAAAGGCATTACCTCCTGACTCTCATTTAACAATCCCTCATTTTCACGTCCAAAGACCTTACTAATCCTTGTGGTAATTTGGGAACTGGTTATTCAGCAGGTGCCCCAAGTGCCTCTCAGAGTCCTTTCCTTCTCTAAAGGCTCTCCCACTCTGCAATCATGACCTCTTTAGCTCCTAGATGACAAATTTAACTTTTGGCCCAATTAAGAGGCTCCACGTTTTCTTGCTTATTTTCTCCAATATGATATTACTGTCTTGGAAACTTGTTATTGCAGAACACTATCTTCCTTGTTGACACAAGACTGAGGGGAGTATATCTGCAGACTTCATCACTAATGATCTGTGATTTTCTTCCACATTCACCTACTAAAATAAAAACTAAACAATATAGAGCTAAGAACCCAATGCTGCAGGACCTTACTAGAAACACCCCAGCAGTGATTCCTTGTTAACCATCACATTTAGAGATCTGTCGCAGCTGGCCAGTTGGCAGTGTCATTAGTGCGTGCCATGTACATTCTGTATTACTTTTTTCCCAAAATGTCCTGTGGTAAGAAGTCAACTGCTTTAGAGATGTCTAGAGTATTTTCTTTAAATCAACTAAATTTGTAAGAAAAGAGATATCAAGTTAGTTTGACAGGAGCTGTTTTCCGTAAAGCCATCTTGACTGATGTTAATTATATTAGTCTCTTTAACTCTTTGCTACTCAAATCCCTTTATCAGCTATTTCATTATTTTGCCCAGGATCAACATCAAGTTGACATGGATATAATTACAGGGTTTGTCTTGTTTACCCTTTTATTACATTGGCACAGCATTAGCTTTCTGCCAGGCTTCTGGAACCTCCCCACAGTTCCAAGAATGAACATCAGTGTCCAAGAGAGACGGACATGCCACTATTTTAAAAACTGTTTATGGATACATGGGGCAAGTTGGCTCCAGCACCTACTTACCTGACACAAGATGTCTATCAGGCATCTCACTAAAGCACAACTAAACCAAGAGTGAACACTGAGAAGGAACAAGCGAAAACACTAGATGGTAAGTGTCTCAATCTGGTATACCTTCAGGGACTTAAATTACCACAATAACATTTCAAGACTCCTTTCAGAGGGGAGCCTTCTGCACCTGGCCTGACCTGTCCCTCCATCAGAAGCAGGGAGAAGACCCCTGAATGCTGCCCTGCTCTGCACAGTTTGATCAAAGAATGCAAATCAGAGCAACTGTGAGAACTGAGCACAAGTGAGCACATTTGGGAGGGTGGTAACAACTCATTACCATGAGGAGACACCTGTTTGCTCAAGCCTTCCAGGCATTTGAAATCAATTAAATCAATGAAATTTGAAATTGAAATCAATGCTGAACTCTCAAAGTCAGGAGACAGGGAAGATTAGAGACACCAGCAAAAAAAAAAAAAAATCTAACTCAATGAAAAAAAGATTAGACAAGTGGAAACCAAGCTAAGAAGAGGCTAGAGGGCCTAGACAGAAGTGATAGTTGATGTAAGGGACGGGGACATGTCAAAGAGAGTCATCGTAGAAGGGTAATAAGGCAGCAGAGGAGAAAGAAGCAGTTAACATGGAGAAGATGGCGAAGGAGGAAGACATTAAATTAACAATACCACTGCAAAGGCAGATGTAATTGCATGAAATCATATTTCAATAATCCCCTCTCAGCCTGCTTCAGTCAGTTTCACAGCTGTTGCTCAGTGCTGTCAAGTTCCATACGACTGCACAGAGGGGAACAAATATTACAGGCAGTGAGAAAATGAAACAGGGAAGTTTTCAGGACTGAAACCTGGATCTCCTTACTAGTCACTGCAGTCATGCAACTGTAGCTGCTCTGCTCTCCAGGGATATAATACAATCTGTGGTGACATTGGACAGAGCCAGGACATTTGACTCTGACAAAAATGGTTGATAACCACACTCTTGTTGGCAGAGATACTGCAAGTCAAGTTTGCTATTTGCCTCCTGACAGAAGCAGCATGGCATTGTGTTGTCCTGAAGAGGGGAAAGTCACAAAAGACAAAACCCCAAGAAACTTCATATTTTCAAAGAACCACTCTCACCCTTAAAAGCAACCTTGTGCTTTAAGGGTATAGAAGATACACTGGAGGTGGAAGCTACGTGTTTCCAATCATACTCCACTGTGTTGATAAAATTAATTTTGATAGGAAGAGGAAAAAGAGAAGAATGAAATTTCTGGCTCAGAAAAACAGCAGTATCCTGAACAGTGAGGCAGTATGGTGAAGAACAGAGGCGTATTTTGAAAGTACAAGCATAATGCCAGTAACCTGACAGCACAAGGATTTCAACTGCAAGGGTGACAATACTGACAAGTGAACGTCAGTTGTGCCTCACTTTCATGGCAACAGACCCAAGCAAAGAAAATGTATCATCAATTTACTAGGTTTAGTAAAACTTTACTGTGTTATGTTCAAAGCACATTTGCCTGTAAAATAATATCAAACCCATTGCAGAGCTGGCCAAACTGTCTGGCAGCTCAGAAGAGTTGGTATAGCTGACAGCAACCAAGTTAAAATGTTGGGACTAAATCAAACTGACAGTGTGCCTTTAAGGGAGCAAGCATAACCAAACATGTCTATTTTTAAACCACTTGCAGAAGGCTGCTGCCATTTCTGACAGTCTTACTAGCAGCCAAGACAGCATCTGCAGCAGCAATTTCATGGAGACAGTATAGCAGGAGGGTGCTCCTCTATCTCACTCCTCAGCCTTGTCTCCAGAAAAGAGCAATAAAAAGGTTTTAATGAATTTTGTTCCCAAAAAACCTCAAAGCAAAGCAACCAGCATATGGTGCATTCATCAAATGGAACAACAGTAGCCATGGCTATGCATGCTCAGTGCTCTGATCTTTCAAGCAGTATTGCTGTTGTTAGTCAGACCACTCCAGAATATCAAAGAGGGAGAGATGCAGCAGCTCATCAGTATTGGTAAGAAGTGGGTATGATGAAATCTACAGCCAGAGACACGAGGTAGCAGACTTCTACTCCCAGGACAGATTGGTCTCCACAGGACCTTCCCACCTCTCCTCTGCCCAGACAAAATTCATTCTTTTTTCAAAAAGTCTGTTAGAGGGGAGAAACAAAAAAACAAAACAATACAANCCATATTAGACTTAGAGGAAAAAAACTGAAAATCATATAGTAGGAAGTATTTTTCATCTCCCAGTCCTATGAATTCACTAAAGCAACATTGTGGTGAAGTGTCAATTGATGTAGCAGATTCATTCTGAAGTAAAATTCAAGACATGCTCCATGCATCAGGAAGACTGTAGTTTTAGATTAGTAAGTTCATGTTGACACAGCTCTTAAAACAGGACTTGCTCATTGTCAGCTTATATACCCACAAAACAGGGAAACAGCTGCTAATTAACAGTAGCGCTTCTGAGAGCTGAGTAGTTGCACCCAATATTGGCAACACTAGGTTTTTCACACTAGGGAATACACATTAACTCAGGTTAAGCTATTTCTGCAATTCTTAAGACTTCTTTCAAGTTACAGAACATAATTTTTATAAAGACATAACCTCCCCAACATTTTCCTCTTCAACATTAACAAACCTCTAACATCCCTGTGGCACCTTGAG